>PVKY010011472.1:0-12005 GCA_004027775.1 Bradypus variegatus
CCCTTCCCTCATTTTAGGTGGAGGAAGCCATGGTATTTGCATATAGTTTGCATTGATTTGCATAACCACCTGCTCTAGTGGAAGGCGCATTGAACCAGGAGTCAGAAACCTTGGAGTCTATTCTCAGAAATACCATCGCCTCTGTGTGACCTTGAGCCAGATTCTGTCCTTCCTAGGTCTCGGTTTCCCCATCTGTTAAACTGGAGGTTTGGAAGTGCTTCACCTCTCTGAGCCTGATTCCTCAACTCCAAGGTGGGAGAAATAAGGGCTATCTTGTGGCATACTTAGAAGCTTAAAGGAGCTCATGGAAAAGACACACTCAGTGCCGTACCTGGCCCATAACAAAAGCCGACAAACTGCAGGTGTCTGTCTAGTCACCTCTGGCACTAGTTTCCTCTGTTGTATGATGCGCACACCTATTGAGCCTGCACAGGGTCATCGTGAGCTTAGAAAGATGAGAGGTATGAAAGCACACTGTAACAGGGGTGGGTGGGGACGCTGAGGGCCTGGGGCTGGGCCACTCGTGTCCGGGCAGGTCAAACCCTGCCCCGCCCTGGTGCAGATCCACAAAGGGGAGCCCCCTTCTTAGTCCAGTGCTCCGCCAGGGTTTCTGCCTCCCCGGACCCAAAGGCTTCTCATTTGACAGATAAAAACACTGAGGCCCAGAGAGGGCAATAAACCAGCCTAGAGCCACCCAGCACATGAGCAACTCTGAAGTTGGAACTTGGAAACCTGAAACCCTTAAGATTCACATACCACTAAAGAGAGAGTTGATTGTTTTTCCTCCTTTGAAAAAAACACTGACATTTGGAAGCATATTACAATATATATGATACTTATTTTAACCCAGATCTTGTCACTTTTTTGTTGAGGGAATACAAAATACCCCACCTATCATTTCATTTACTTACAAAACTATCACACTTGGCACCCTTAAAAGTGAAAAGTCCCAGAAAGGCAAAGTTAATTTGTGAGGAAATAAAACAAGTGGTTTGAAATACCCATCCCTAGCTTCCAATCTTTTTTCAGAAAAATAAAAAAGACAAATATCCCCAATTCTTCCCTGCCTGTGCTCCAGTCTGTAAGACTCCCACAGGATGGGAATTATTTCTTGGCTCTTTCATTCTTTTATCTGGCCAGGACTGACTGTGTGTCAGGGTTCAAACAGGGCCAGAGCTCAGAGTCTTGGTGTGGGCCTTGTACACTCCACAACTTTAATCATTCTGTCTGAGGCCAAGCGGCATAATCTGGAAAGACAGACAGCATTTAAAAGCAAACTTTTAAAAGGGTAGGCCATCTTCCCAACACAATCACACATAATGGATTCTCCTTTCCCATCGTGGGGCAAATGGAAAATCACTCTTGAAGCTGGGAAGGTATATTGTGCTCTGCAGCCTGCAAGTCTGGAGTCCAGGGCAGCTGCCAGAAGGAAATCCAATCTGCCTTTAAATTCTATTTACAGATTGTTTCTAACCTGCCAATCCCCTATAACAGTAAAGGGTAAAAGGTAAAAGTTTAAGAAGCACACAGAGACTTATGAGGACTCTAGCTGTAGAAGTCAGACATCATCGGTGTCTGCCTGGGCTTTGCTGAGCTCTCCCTGTGCCCAGCTGAGAAAGGATGAAGTTTGTAGGGCAGAAGACAAAGAAGCATGAGTGTGTGAGTGTGTCTATATTTGTGTGTGTGTGCGTGCGCTCATGTGTCTCGGTGAGCATGGGAGTGTGTAAGCACAAGCAAGCAGGTGCTGGAGAAACTTCAGCCTTCCTTACCCCGACACTGCTTGGCAGAAGCTAGGATTCTTGGATCATTTAACCACCTGCCAGCAATGGGGTGACTCTGACACATTAGCCTTCTCTGGGCCCTAGTTTCCTTATCAATAAATTTGGGAGATTGAAACAAAACAGAGACACAGAGATGATAGTACAGAGGCTGCCATGGCTGAGGCACAGCAGATAGCACTAATTGATTGATTGTGGCACTCTTTCTGATGAAGCCAGAATCGACATAGCTCCTGGAAGTCACTACCATTTGCTCAGAGTTGGAAGGCAAGAGGAAACCTATTTGCCAATCCTGAACTCAATTCCTCTAGAATTCCTTCCATCTCTAGCATGCTATAAGTATTCCCATCTTTAGTAGCTATTGTGTATCCAGATCTATGCTAGAATCTGTGGGAGACAGAGAAGTATGTTCCTTCTCAAAAGAAAAGCCATAATCTCTTTTGGGGTGCTGGGAAACCACCAGAGAATAATCATGAGACTTCACAATTTAGCCCTGGAACTGTGACGGCAAGTGGCTGGCATCCATGCCACCACATCCTATCCCAAGACAATGCCAATTGGTGTTGACATTCTTTCCAAATGAACCCAGATGTGGCCTTAGAATTCTTCTCAACATAACATATCAGTTAGTCACTCTCGGGCTAGCAGTTTTTGCCACTACTGACCTAGATTTTGAGGCACAGGCTCTACAGGCCCCGGGAAGCTGGGGTTATCAAGGAAGGCTTCCTGGAAGAGTTAGGAACTAATCTGGGATGTGAGAAATGGGTAGATTTGGAAAGGGAGAGAGGAACACTGTTTAGGAAGAGAAACAACCACAACCACCCAAACACCCCTGCCTGGCCTCACTAATGAGGGAGAAACCAAGGCTAGGAAAGGGGCAAGGGTGGGGATTCCCAGGAAGGGCCTAGAGCATGCCAGCTCAGTGAAGGCCAGAAACATCCTGCTTGGCTCCAGCAGGACACCTGGGGGTAGGGTATCAGGGTCATCCCTGAAGCCTTGGCTTTTCCCTCTCTATAATGGACCACCCCATTAACGAGATCTCTGCTCACTGGACTACCTGCCTCCTAGCCAACTTGTGCTTTGGGGGTAGTGGGAGAGAAAGGGGGGATGGGGCCAGGGACCACACCAGGGGACTCTCCTGGAGTTAGGGGTGGCATCTGGTAGATCACATCCCCTAGGACAGCTCTGGGTCCAAAGGACCTTGCCCACAAGGCACTGTCTCACCACAGGGCTGCCAAGTGTGTTCCCACAGGGCTGGGGGCCCGTCTCAGCTGAACAAGCTCAGGAACACACACTCACACATGGGGACATCACTCCCTGTCACAATTGTCCCCATGCCTTGGGAAGCCCCCACCCTTGTAGGCTGGTGCTGCGGCAGCTGGGCCAGGATTCGAGGACCAGCCAGGAGCTCCCCTTGGCAGCCTGGCTGTGCCAGGGCTAGAGCTCAGCCATGCCAAGATGCTGGTGCCCAGGCAGCAAGGCTCTGGTGTCAAGGCCTGGGTGGGGAGCATGCCTGAGAAGACCAGGGGGAATTTGGAGCTGGTGCCGGCATGGGGCCTGTGAACGGGCTGGAGATAAGGCCACAGGCACGCTCTCATGCATGCATTCAACTCTGGGGTCAGTCGGACACCTAGGTGGGCTGCATGCGGAGGGACTGAAAACTCGGACACACAATGGCCCATCCTAACATGATCCTGGGGCCCTTTGTGCCAGAGGGTCTATGCTTTGGAACACCTGGCCAACTGATGCAAATACAAGCAGAGGTGTACACCTCTGCATGAGAACTAAGGGAGGGCATACAGGTAGAATGGAGATTGCAGGCCTTGTGTGTGTGTGTGTGTGTGTGTGTGTGTGTGTGCACGCGCATGCGGGGGAGTCTGCCCACTGCCTGTGTTTGAATGCATGGAAGTGGACACCTGTCAGTCTTCACGAAGTGCAGGCATCTTCCTGTGTGCACACATGAACATGTACCAGGTCTGAATAAACATGCATGTACAGGAGCTGCTTTTAAAACAAAGACCTTGGGCTGCAAAGCAAAAATTCTTCAGAACATTGAATGTAGCTGATATTAGCTGGTCTACTGGGGGCTGTTACACTAACTGCGTCCATTCTGCCTAATACATAAATTACTAATGTAAATTAAAGGATAATTGAAGCCCTTTAGGCCCAAATATTTAAATTATTTAACAGGCAGTCAGGAGTGGGAGAAAGAGGGAGGAAGAGCTCAGTTTAACACCCAGAGAAAAAAAAGTGCCAACTCAGGGGAAGGCAGGGCCAGGCCTCCATCTCTCCCTCCCACCAGGTCCACTTCCTCCCGGAGGGGGAGAGAGGCCCCACTCCAGAAGGAGCCCGTGGGAAGGGGGCAGAGAGGAGCACCCTTCTCCTCCCTCCTACTCTCCCTGGGTTTGTCTGCGCTGCCTCCTTCCCTCCTTTTTCTTTCTTTCCCTTCTGCTGCACAGCCTTCCAGGCTCTACCCAGAGACGAGAGCTGGCGCCAGGGGACTGGGGTCCTCGGACAGCATCCCAGGGTGAAGCCAACATCCTGTTTTTTGAGATACCATGAGCCTAACAAGGCAGGTCTAGAAGAAGGGCTTTGTGTGTATGTATGTGTGTGTGTGGGGGGGTAGGGGGTTCATTTAGTCCATAGCCCATTACACGGAGGAGGAAAATAAAGGCCACACAGGAGAGCAGCTAGCCAAAAGCAGATGTGTTTCCTATCCCCCATCTCTCTCTCTTAGAGGCCTTGAGATGGGTCTCTCAAAGGACTCAGGGGTCACCAGAACCCAAGTAAGACACCAAATCACCACTACCCTTACTTATCCTGGGCCCCAGATCCCTGGGCAAACCAAAAAAGGGAGTATGTCTTTCCTTAGGCCTTCTGCCTGATTTCTGTGGACCCTGCTGCCTGGTTTCTCTTTGGACAGCCACACTGCCCTTTGGCACAAAACTCCCAAGCGTGCAAAGGTAATGGGTTAGGGGGTAGGGTCACTGCTTATGTCCTCCCCAGGGGCTAGGGGCACAGAGGTGAGGAAGGCCAGCTGTGTTGGGCCTAGGTGCCAAGTCAGAAGTGCAGAGAATCTGGTGTGGGGAGTTCACAGAAGGCGAGAAATACCTGCAATACTTGGGAGCTTGTCCAACAGTGGAGTTCACAGAAGGCGAGAAAGAAACAAGGTAGACCTATTGATTCACCTCTCCTCTCCAGCAGGGTGGGAGTTGGGTGATAGGGAACAGTGCCTTCTCCACAGACCCCCTCCCCCTTCCCTTCACAACGAGCTCCAACGGCACCTGCCAAGAAGCCTTCCCCAGTGCTCTGGTAAGTTCACTCTGCAGCTTGAGCTGTGGCCCTCTCAGCACTAACCTCTCTGTTGTTGACACGATGAGTATCACTGGGAAAGGGACAGACCTTTACTATCCTATTGTCCCAAAGAACCTGGCACTGAGAGGTCTGCCAAACAGCTGGCACTCAGTAAATGGTAAGTGACAAGCTTCCTGGCTAGCCCTGCTGGGCCTGGACACGCCAAGTGGGCAATCAGGGCAGTTGGCTGGCCCGTTTGGCTTGCGCTGGAATCTGGGGAAAGGCTAGAGGCTGAGACGCGGCTGGCGCCAACCTTCTCCGAGCAGTAGGGGCATGATTAGACGGGCCCTGGACAGCCTGTAGGGACGGGTCCTTGGTCACACGGAATGGGCAAGGGAGTGTGAATGACTCAAGGCAAAGCCCTCACCACTGCAGGAACCCAACTAGACCAGAGAGTTAAAGCACTTTTCATAGGAGGCCTCCTCATCTGACCTCTGGTTGCCTGTCTCTAGGACTGTCTTAGTCTTCTTACCAGTCCTGTGGAGAGAACCCTCTTGGCTTCATCTCCCTCAAAGGGTAAGTATGGAGGTTCAGACTTGGAAGAGTTTTGATAAGTGTTAAGTGTTAGGGTGATTGTATTCACTCTTTCATTCTCTCTTCTTTCCTTCTACCCATTCACCCATCCACCCACCCATCCATCCATCCATCCACCCACTTGTCCATTCCTTCCTCCATCCATCCCTCCTTCCCATCCTCTCTTCCCTCTCTTTCTCTGTCCTGTCACTCATACAATCATTCAGTCATTGACTCATCCGTAACTGTTTTATGCATACCTGCTCTGAGACATGTCTTGGTCAACTTCTGCAGGGAAGGGGCTCAGAGCATCAACAGGGTGTTTCCCGCCTCAGCCCCTCCTCCCTCAGGGAGGCCTCCCTGACCATCCTGATCCCCATCCCACTGCAATTTGGCCTTCCTCTGGACTCAGAGGGCCACAAACCCATCCCTGTGAAAGGAACTGCTCAGATCCCTGCTCCTGGTGTCCACCTCTGCACCCTTACTCCCCCAGAATCACCCCTCCCCCAGTCCGCGGTGGCCCCTGTCCTGTCCATCAGGGAATACCTGCCAGCTCTATCCCTGCTGAAGAAGCAGCACTTGCTGACTGGTTTCCTGAAGCAGGGCCTGATTTGTACTTGACCTCCCACAGGTGAGAGTCTTGCTTGACCAGCTGAGCCTGAGGTCAGGGTGGACCTCATTTCTCTCAAGGGCACATGGCCTCCACCCAGAGCCAGGTGTTCCATGCCTTCCAGAAACCCTTGCTGAGAGGAGTGAAGGGGAAACAAGCACCAGGCATCTGTAGGGCATCTGAGAGCTTACGGAGCACCTTCCCAGCCCTAGCCCTCCGATCCCCAGAGGCCAGCAGAGCGGACACTCTGTGCTTATTGTAACAGGAGCAAGCACCAGGTGGCGTGAGATAGGGACAGGAGAACACAAACTCCATGACCTGCCCCCTTTCCCCAACCTGAGAGCAGAGAACCCAGAGGGCAGCAGGTGGGGGGTAGGGGAGCACTAACAGGGGCCCAAGGAGCAGATGGTCAGCCTGGTCAGAACCTCCGGAACATGCCATGTGGCCCGGCCGGTGTAGCACCTAGCCTGCTACCCTACTGTTGCCAGGGGTGGGAGGGCATATTTTCAGGATGCATCTGCCCCATGCCCCCTCCCCAACTCCCCTCTTAATAGGGGCCAGCTGGTCCACCTCTTGCCCTAGCTCATCCGGCAGGCAGTTCAGATTCCAGACTTCCAAGGGCCCAGCCCCTCCCTGGATTCTGCTAAGGGAGGCCCCATGGCAGGGCCCACCGCCCCCAGGTCAGCCCCCATTATCCTGGGGTAGAACTGGGGCTCTGGCCAGCATGTCTCAAACGTGAATATAGGTACGGATCACCTGGACACTTGCCAAATGGCAGCCACTGCTCAGGAGGTCTGCTGAGCCTGCACTTCTAACAAGCTCCCTGGTGATGCCCAGGCTGCCCACCTCTGGACCCACTTGGAGTCGTAAAGCTCCGAAGGACGCCCTTGCTCTGTCTAAACCAGCCCAGGGTGACCAGCTTCACCCTGCTCTTCAAAGCACCCAGTCTGGCTTCCCAGACAGTCTGCCGGCACCGAGAGAGGATATGTCATGTGGGATAAAAAAAAATCTTTTCAAAAGTAGTCCCTGAGGGGAGGGGGAGGGGGTGCACGGGGGGAGCAGAGAGACGGGAGCCCAGGGACAATAGTGAATTGAGTTGGGATTATTTCCTGAACTATGACTCCTCGTGGGAACGGGGTTATGAAAAGCTTTTCTTAAAATGGTTATTATTTAGTGGGCCGTCCAAAATAAACACATGCACGCACTGCACGGAGCCAGGCAGGAAGCGAGAACATCTGGGAGACATCTGGCTGCCGCAGAACTCAGAAGCGGGCTGGAGAGGGCCAGACGGAGCCAGAGCTGGTCCGTGTGCCGTGCAGGCCCGCGAGATCACGAGGCCGCGCTGGCACGCACAGCCCCCGCCCGCACAGCTCGGGGCACGCACGGACAGGCGCGTGCACACATACGTACACGCGCGCGCATGCACACACACGGGCAGCCCCGGCCCCTCGTTCACGGCAGGGCTGGGGGAACGTGGGCTCTCGGAAGCGGACATCCTTGCTCTTGGCATCCGCCTCCCCCCTCCCTTCTCTCCTGTTCTTGGATGTCATTGTATTTATGACTTGCCTCCCTGAGTACGCAAGCTGAGTGTTTTCCTTCCACCTGTTCCCCGGTTACCCTAGAAGAGCAGCCGCGGGAGGGTGAGGGAGGCGTGAGAAGACCCGAGGCCAGTCCTCTGCCCTGAGCAGGGGGTGGCCCAAGGCAAGTCTGGGTCTGTTTCATCCTCTGTAAAACAGGATATGATCCTCTTGCCTGGCTCATGGGAAGAGGCATTCATTCAACTGATTTTGACTGCAAGCTGTCTGCAGTGCCATTAAAAGAGACGATGAGGCCATCCTCAGCGCCCGGGTTTAGGGTGGAGCCATGTGCCCAGGTGGTCCTGGGGGTCAGCCCTCTCTCTGCAGGCCCCAGCCCAGGCTGCAGGGACCTGCTGCTGCTTGTGAAGGCCATGGTGCTTCACCATCTCCGGAGGGGGCCACTTCCAGGGAGACCTGGGAAGGCAAGGACTTTGTATTGTGCAACTTGGTGTCCCCAAAGATGCCTAGCCTACAACTGGGCACAGCAAAATACATGGGCAGGAAGCAAATGGAAGCAGGAGGAGGTCATGAAGAGGGTACAGATTCAGTAGACAGACACATCCGGGTGCAGATTCTGGGGCTGCCACACTGGCTGTGTGACCTTGGGCAAGTCACTTCACCTCTCTGGGCCTCGAGGTCCTCATCTATAAAACAGAATGACGTTTGGCTCCCAGAGTTAAGGAGCACACATGAAAAGCCCTTTTGCACAGTGCTGGTGCTGGGTTAGTGCCCGGCCAGCGTTAGCAGCCAATGTTATCAGGATGAGGCACAGGAGGACTATCAGAGTCGTCCCCACTGATGACCTGACCCTGTGTGACCACTGTGGCTGTAGTTGCCCTTTTCCTCTGGGTCACAGAAAGACTTCCTGGGACAAGCAGGGGGGCCTTCCAGTGCACCCTGGACTTTCTGGTCTCTCCGGCCTTGGCCATTCAGGTGGGGTGGGCTGGGCTGGGCTGGGTGGATGTGGAGTGCTGAAGACTTCCCAATCCCCTCTAGGGGAGCAGGGAAGAGAACTAATCTGGCTAAGAGCCTCCTCTGCACCGGGAACTTGATGGCTGCGCTGTCCAACCCAGAAGCCACCAGCCATATATGACTGCTTAAATGAACTAAAATGTAAAATTCATTTGCACCAGTGGCTAGTGGCTACTATGTCAGACAGCACAGGCATAGAACATTCCAGGCACCATAGAATGTTCCATTGGACAACACTGCTCTAGAGGAAAGTGTGATGGCCCCATTCCAGAGATGGGGAAACTAAGCTCAGAGCTCAGAATTTCTGTTCGGCCCCAAAGCTGGCCAGAGATCTGCCCCCTGCAGGGGTGGCCAGGGCTGCACAAGGGGCAGCAGCTACATTCTAGGCACAAAGCAGACCCCTCTGGGTAGTTGTGTCTGGGGGAACGTGAACAGTAGCCCATCTGCATTCACCCCCTCTCTCCAGGCAGAAGAGAGAAATCAGGGCTACAGGCTGCAGGAACCAGAGAGGGAAGGTTTTGCTGCAAAGGAGCCCCTGCCTGTCTCTCCTCTCCCTCTGTGGGGTTCCCCCTAGTTCCGGGGTCTCAGGGCACCTCACCATGAAATCCACTACATTCAGGTGTGTGTGTGTGTGAATCACTTTGAGTGAATTACTTACCAGCAGGCTGGGCCTCTCTGCAGCCTCTCTGTTCACCAGGCCATGTGTGAGCATTTCCCAAACAGCCAGGGGCTCCGGGCCAGCCCCACTCTAGGCTGTAATCTCATCTCAAGTGATGTACCAGAAAACAAGACAGTGGCCTGGGCTGTTATTATTCCCACTGTTAGATATTTATTGTTAATATTAACCTGGCTTTAACCCACCCTAACAGCAGGGAGCACCCATGATGCTCTTGCATCCTTGGGTGGCATTTAGTGGCTCTGGGCCTCGATTTTGGGAGGTGATAATGGGAGGTTCCTTCTAGCTCCGACAGCCTGTGCTTTAACCATAGAGATCTGGTGCAGTGCCAGGCTGAGAAGAAGACGGGCCTTCTGTCCTGCTGCCAGTGCTAGAGTGTGGCCCATCCTCCCAAGGACAGATCTAGATGTGCTAAGCACATTTTCCCCCCTCTGCGCCCTCTCTCTCCTCAGGTCATTCCCAAGGCCTGGCTCTTGGCCCTAATGCTCACGTGCTCATGATGGCCTCCGGCTCCCTCCCTGAGCACCCCGGAGCCACAAGAGACATCTCTAGGCTTGGAAACAGCCAGCCACCAGGTTCCATGATGCAAGCTACTTCCCTGGCTCGAGAGGGCTGGGCTACGGTGCGGAAATGGAGTGTTTAAGAAGGCTTCATGTGCCTTTGCAAAAGGCCAGAGCTCTTTCTGGAACATTTGTGGGTTGCTCTTCCTGCAGCCACCCAGTTAAGAGTCTCTCCAGGGGGCCCTTTTGGCATCTCTGAGTCCCCAGTTTCTCAGGGCTGCTCGAGCAACCTCTCCCCTAACTGAAGTGAGTCGCTGCTAACTGGTCTCCGAATACAAGATCTGACAACTTCAAAAGGCAGCCAGGCATGGCCGAGGCAATGGCAGGTGGCACAGTCATCGTGGGCATGGGGTCTGGAGCCATGCTGCCAGGGCGTGAAATCCATGCTCGTTGCTTGGCTCCTCTGGGCCTCGGACTCCTCATCTCTAAGACGCCCTGTCTTAGGGATGTTCCTGCCTATGGGGCTTTGAGGGTATACTGAGTCAGTACAAGCAGAGGGCAGAGAGCAGTTCCTGGCATAGATGTTGCTGCCATTGTGAGGGACTCTTAGCAACATCAAGTCTGAAAACACACACAGAATCAGAGAATCTTGGACTCTCAGGCTGTTAAATTAAAAGAAGCTTAGAGGGCCATCCCAGATTCCCCCTCCAGGCAGGAATCCCAGCCAAAGGCTTCTTCCTGGCCCCTGGGGACTGGCACCAGGCAGCATGCCTCATCTTACTTCTAAGGGCTGTCAAAGGAACCCTCTTCTGGCTTCTCAGTCACAGCCAGAAATACCAAATGAATCTTCTGCTTTTCCCTACCCCCCTCCTTCTCCTGACAGTGGAGCAGTCGTGGGTGTGTGGGGATAGGGGTGGGGGGAGTGTCTGCCGTGGTCAGAGAGGAGGCAGGTGTCTGCCGGGCGGGGAGGAAATCATTGCCGCTGGCCTCTGCTTAGCAGTGACCCTAAGGGGAAGTGATCGAGTGGGCCCATGAGAGGCAGGAGGCGGAGGAGCGGAAGGACGGAGCTGGACCTGCCACGCCTGTTCGCCTGCTCCCACCCTGCTCGCCCTCAGCCAGCGGCTGGAGCCTGCCAGAGGCAGGCCGCACCCAGCACCCCCACGCCCAGGGCCACCAGCTCTTGGGGCTCTGTCCACCACCTTGAGACTGTTCCTTCCTTCCTGGGGGAAGTGGGAATTAAAACTCAGGGAAGTTACATCCAAAGAGGAATGGATGTGTCATTGGTGGCAGGTGGCTGGCCCAGGGCCAGCAGGTGGAGACCAAAGGAGGCAGGTTTGGACTCAGCACCCACAGCTGCCCAAGTCATCCAAACATGGAACAGGCTGCGTGACAGGAGGGTGACAGTGCCACGTGGGAGAGGCCATGGGAGGGGAGGTGGATTCCTAAAGGGGGTGAGAAATATGACTCGAATCTCTGGGTTTTTCTTGGGGCAGAGCTTTGGGAAGGGGAAAGGAGAGGCTGTGGGGATAGGAAGTGGGGGCGGCATCTAACGTGCCACCCTTTCAGCACCTCTCTAGCTCCCCGGAGCCCAGTCTAAGCCGCCTCCAAGCACCCCACACAGAGCACCCATCCCTCTTTCCAGGACTGCAGGCCAGTCTCCCCCACAGAGGGCAGGCCCAGGGGTTTATGTGTTGCCTCATTTTCTGAATGCCAAATCCAGGTGTATGTGTGTTCACGTGACCACAGGATAGAACTCTGTGAAGCTGAACCCTCTGGTACCAACAACTACGTGGCCCAGGAGGCTTCACACGTCAGCAAGGCCCTGCAACCCACTGCCCACCCTGGGGAAACACCCTGCTCTCTCACTGCTGAAAAGATGGGTGGGGGGCGGGGAGGGTAGGTGGCTGGGCCCCAGGCCCTGTCCAGCTTAGCCCCAAGTACTAATATTAACATTGGGAGGAGGGGCGGGTTCCTTCTGAGCACCTCCAATTTACCAGACCTTGTGCTGAACCCTTCCCAGGGGTA
>PVKY010011473.1:0-12006 GCA_004027775.1 Bradypus variegatus
TTGCCTCTTTCTGGCTGTTTCCTACCCAGAGAAGAACACCCTTTCTTCTAATATCGTGCCTAGAGGAAAGGGAGATACACACAGACCAAAGTATTTTTGAGAGAGAAATGGCTTTTTAACTGTAGACAGAGACAATAATATTCTCACATTTCTCTTGGGAGACTGGCTCCCTGTGGACCCACCAGCAGGGAATGTCAACGTTGAAAGCTTGGATTTGGGTCTGACCGATTTGGATGTGAGTCCCAACTCCATGGTTTACTGCCTGTGTCCTTGGGCAACTTAGTGTTCCCCCTTGATGAAATATTTGGGGATATTACCTGTACCTACGGCCTAGGATGGCTGACGGTGGGGCTCCAAATGAGATTTGTGCAAAATGCTTAGCAGTGGGATGGGTATCTAGGCAGTAAAGCACTTGGTAAAGGTTAACCCCCATGATTATGATGGTTGTTATTATCATTAGCAATATCTGGTAGCTACAAAAATAATTCGAGTCTTAAAAATGTTCCCACCTTGTCCAATGCCAGAGTGGTCTGCCAGTAGCTTTTGTTTTCTTTTCTGATGCATAAATCCCAAAACCCAAATACTGTCTTTGGAATCTGACAATCCCAGAGTAAATATTGATTTTATCATTTATCAACAATGTGACTCGAGAAGCACTGGTCTGAGTCTGAATTTCCTCCCAGCAAAATCTCAGTTTATTCATCCTAAAATACAGATAACAAAGTTCCTATGTCAGAGGCTGCTTTTGATGATTAGGTGCATAAAAACACTCAGTAAATATTACAGATGACTATTAAATAAATGTAAACCTCCATTAGCTAGTTTTCTTTTATTTAATCTTGAGGTGAACAATCTACTGGTAGGAGTACCTCATCTGCTTCTAGTTTACTCAGAGTCCTGGTATGTGTCAAGGTTTTGTCACGGCAAGTTGTTACTACTAGTAGAGAATTTTGAACACTGGTAATACTATTTTGATTTGGGAAACAGGATGAGCTTTTCGGAATAAGTGTATCATTTTTCATTGGCTTTTAATCTCCCGAGGCAGTAAAATGTACACAAGCTTTGGAGTCAGTTAGACATGGGTTTGAACCTCAGCTTTGTTAGTTAATAGGTTTGTGGTCTTGGCTCAACAGCAAAATCTCAGAGTCAGCTTTCCTATCTAAAACAACAGGGGTCACATTAATATCTTCCTAATGGTGTTGGTGTGACAATTAGATAGGAAAACACATATTAAATGCTTGACACATAGTAAGCAAGTTAATTGTTCTTATTCTTGCAGAGAATTACCATTGATGAAAATTTTAAAAGAAGATTGATAGCAAAAGAAAAAAGACAGCACCAAGTAACTTTTAATGCCTATTTAGAAGGATTAGCAAAAGTCTCCCTCTTTCTTCTCCTAATTTTAGCTACAGAAATGGTCTCTCCTTCTCTATCAGTGACCTTACGTCAAACTGTCTGGTCCCAGACCAATGACAATAGTTAGTAAGGGCATTTGGATTAGTTTATGGCACTTGTTTTATGACTAAAGTTCAGACTACTGGGAAAAATAGCACAATCATTACATTTAATCAGAAGTTTAATTGGGGTGGGCTGAAGTCCCTAATTATGGCTGAAGAACATCAGGAACAAGGCAATAACAATCCATTCGATGCTGGAGCTGCATTTGTGAAAGTGGTACCTGCACCGAGGTCAGCAGAATGAAGCACGTCACTTTGTTGCTAGGCAACAAGGGACCCGCTATTCTGTAGCCCAATCAATATCACCATGAAGCATTAACCAAACCACACTCCTGGTTCCACTTACATGATGACTGCATGGAAATGCTGGGAAACAGAAGAGGATTATGTAATGTGAAAAATGTGAAAGTTGGTGTTGTACAGCAAGTCTTCATTTTTGAAGCAGGAGTGATTTAAAAGGAAGGATCATCTGCTGGTTGTGATTCCTAATTAAATTGAAGATTTGGAGGAAACGTGCTAAATGGTCCCTTGTCAAGTCTCTGTACAAGGTAAAGTGAAAATTTGGGAATGTTTCAGCTAACATGAGCCACATTAGTAGCCAAAGTACATAATTTTTGTCCAAAAGTATAGATTTTAAGAATGAATTACTCTGTTTGGCTTGGTATTCACCTATATATCAGGTTGTCATTTGCCAGAGTCATTTATAGCTTTAATTATCCTAACAAGTAATTCAATAATGCATTTAACTCTGCCCATACTGAGAAAGACTTAGTCTTTGTAGTCCTAAAATAGATGTCAACACAGTTGCACTTCAGAGTATTCAAGGTTATAAAGGTTCTTGCCCTAGAATTTAGGAGGTTCTCTACCTGAAAAGGAAACCAGCATCAGAGTAGGCTATCAAAGAAACTATTCATTTATTCACCAGAATTAACTGCCACCTTACTAACTATAAGAGTTGATGATATGAAATCCAATAAGCTAATGTTTTGATGTGATTTTTTTAAGTATGCCCCTATCTATTAAATCAGGAATACCAATCACTTATATTTAGTAGGAAATAGAATTTTCAATAGGAGTGTCAGTATAATTGAAGTATTAGATGTTTAGATACGAGACCACCATGGGTATTGGCTGAAATCAAATGGTAGGTATAACTTGCCACAAGGAAAGCCCAAACAGGCTAATAGAAACCTAGAACATTAGGAAGAGGAAGAAGGAGATATGTGGAAGATTTTGAGTCAATTATGTGACCACAAGACAGAAGCCATGGGGTAAAGTTGGGGAAAGAACCATAAGGTTTACATGAAGCTGGGAGAGGATCAGAATAACTGCTGGTGAGTGGAGTGGTCGCAATTAGTTACTGCTCATTTGTAGTACTGGTCATTCCAGCTATTTTTGACCCAAAGTAACTGTTGGTTGTATCTTCCTTCTACCCTTTTGGCTTCCCCATGAGACTTTGTTTAGAGCACCGGACTGCACACCCAGGCCATGGAGCTCTTCAGAGATGTAATGGAGATGCTCAAGGGGCCACCGAAGGACAGAATTTCATTCCCTGTTGCTGGAAGCTTAATGGTGAAGGTGAAAGAAAGGCACCTACAGGAATCATATTGGTGGGTCCCCTGGGTGGCTGCCTAGGAAATTTAGTTATGCCAGTTAAGTAGTAGCCACTAAGCCAAATTCAAGCATCTGCCAGGTCAGAGCTCAAGCTCTTTCCTCAACTTCACATGGGTTTTGTACAGGCCAGACACACCGGCCATGCCTCATGGCAATGAAGAGCAGCTTTTTCTGAAAAACTTAGGTTTCCTCATATAGAGATCTCTTTGCTGATGTTTGGAAGATTGCTCAAGGAGAAAAGCACGTCTAGTCAAAATGTGGCAGAAAGGAGGCAATAAAGGTTATTAGTAATCAAAAAGGCCATATAAACACTAAAAGAACTTTCCAAAGAACCTGGACTTATCATCACTTGAACAACTCATTGACCTTTATGCTGCTCTTAGTCACGGATTCTCTTTCTTGAACTGAGTTCAGAAAGAATGAAACCACATAACTCTTCTTTTCACAAATATTTATTCAGAATTTGCTCTGCTTCAGGCTCAGAACTAAGTATTATGAGTTGGGTATGAAGTGGTAAATTAAATGGATATTGTTCCTGCTTCTTCTGAAAAACTGGGATCACATCTGACTAAAACATTAGCAATTAAAACCAAGCAGGACAATTACAGCATAATATATCCTAATAGAGTAGGATATACTCAAGTGATGCAAGGATGGTTCAATAACAGTAAATTAATGTAATTTCCCATATTAAAAGATCAGAGGAGAAAAGCCACAAGATCATTTCTACAGATGTCAAAAATCCATTTGATATAATTCATTAGCCAATAAAAATTGTTAATAAAATAGTCCTGTAAATAGAAACCAGAAATATACCATTTACAAAAATAATAAAATATAGAATTCCTGAAATAAGCTTAGCAACAAACATGTAAGAGATAAAAGAAACAAACACACACACATAACTTTAAAATTCTACTTCTAAAAGAAGACTTGAATAAATAGAAACAAATCTACCGGCTTGACTAGAAATATTTACCATTGCAGAGATATTAATTTACCCTAAATTGATATACCACTTTAAAGTGATCTTAATCACAATCCCAGAGTTCATTTCTTTCTTTTTTAAGAGAACTTGACAAACTGGTTTGAAAATCCGCATGCAAAAATAAGCTAAGTAAAATAAATTAACAAAAGCTAAACTCCAAAAATTATGGAAAATAAGAATTCCAGTACCAGGCCCAATAGGCTGCTGGTGAGGGGCAATGCCCGAGTTCCTGGTGTGATTGGGGTTACCAGGAGGAAGCCGTGTGCGGTGGTCAGCGGGGGAGGCCCTGGCGCTTTAAAATAATGCCCACAGTGCAACCACGAGCGCGGGTCCTGGGGCTGGTGCTCTTCAGGCTCAGCCTCCATGGGGTGCTGGGGCTCGTCTTCTGGCCGGAGGCCCAGCATAGGTTTCTACCAGGGCTTTGCTCTCAGCTTTGGCTTCCAGCGCCTCCTGGGGCTAAGTGCCGTGCTGCGCAGGCCACGGTCCGCACTAGGATGAGAAATGCTACAGCTGCGCCTTCCCGCAGCAGCTGCGCGCCCGGGTGGGTGACCTGGCATGGGGCACGCTCACCTTCGGCAGCTAGGACCTCGACATGGCCCACACTTTCCTGCAGGACGAGCTCAACCCCATCCACTGCTGGCCTTCTTTCTTGCACTGCAGGTTCTAATAGGAGACGAAGATGCCGTCTGTTTCCAAACCTTTTTCTACACCATATGAAACGATATGGGGCACTCCCTGAGAGGTTTAACTGGCAGATACAGGCCCCTGATGATCTCTTTTACCCACTGAGACTAGAGTTGGTGAAATCTACATGTGTTCTCTACCAGGCAACCAAGAATCCCTTCTACTTTCCTGTAGGAATGGATATGCTACAGAGTCTGGAAAAGTACCCAAAAGTCAAATGTGGGTACGTTAGGCTGTGTCATATCATAGACAAATCTAAAGACGACAGGATGGAGAGCATCTTCTCAGTGAGACCTGTAAATACTTCTATCTGCTATTTGATGAGACTCCAGTCAGCAAATCTGGAAGCAGATACATGTCTACAACAGAGGGACACATTGTATCTGTGGACAAACATCTACCAGAATCACCCTGGAAAGAATTCTTTTCTGAAGAAGGAGAGCACGACTAAGAGGGAAAATCTCTGTACAGGCCTAAATCTCATGAATTAAAAGTCGTCAACTCCAACTCCAATTGCAATCACGTTCCTGATGAGAGGAGATACTCCCTGCCCTTAAAGAGCATCTGCATCCCACAGATTGACCAGATGGTTGGCTGGTGAACCACCTGTCCCTCAGTGTGGCCTCATTTTCAACCAGACACCAACAACTGACCCCAAAATAAGCCAAAATCCAGTCTGAAGCGGAAGGAAGAGGACAGAAGTCTGGCCATCTATGGTGGGTATAGGTACTTCTGTTGAGCTGCTCACCCACATCCTATTAATTCTTCCATATTGTAGTGGATCTCTTCTGTTCAATAAAATGCCCGTATTTTTCTTCAGGATATAATCCAAAATGAAAAGGTACATGGAAATTGGATTCTTATGAAATATTGATGTCATTAAGCACAGTTAATGGGACATCTTGGGATTGATCTTCAGAGCTTAATACTTTAGAATCCAGGTCTTTCACTTTGTTGGCACTTGTCATAACTGCAGTATTGCTACCTCTTTGTTAGGGGTATGAATGAAATTTTTCTGGAAAAGGATCTGAGATTTACTTAACATCCTTTTTTACCACGTTTTGAAAATATTATCCTTTCTCTCTTTTATTGGATAACAAGACTCTCCCCCAGATAGCCAATCATGATTTTAGATCACATGAGGAAAAAAATCATCCAGTATTCATTTGTACCCCAAGTGATCTTCACAATATTTCAAGTTAGTTGCTTAAGAACAATAGCCTTATATCAGAACAATAGCCTTCTATCAGAATTCTAACAGGCAATCTCCTAAGTAATGACATCATGGTATCAAGAAGTTGACAGGTACATCATTTGGTTGGGATTTTGCATTTATTTTGAACATGAACTTACCTGAGGAACTTCCATATTTCCAGAACCAGGTGCTTTTTAGGGAGAGAAAATTACCTAAGATTTTCTGAGCCTCCATCTGTCTCATATTTACTAACCAAGGATTCTCAATTCTGACTGTGTTTGGGTTAGAATTTCGTTTTGTTTTAACCTCATATGTCTAGAGCCAATTAGCAAACTCAGGAAGAATAAAAATGATCAGATGATTTTCTGGCATCCCCTGAACAGTTCCCTATATAATACAGGCTTTAGATTAGTTCCTTTCACTTGCTAGTTTTGGGTTGGGTCACTGATTGTCAGAGCTGCTGCTGTGGTTTAGACAGGCTTGTTTTCTGTTACCACGTGGTGGGCCACATTGAAATGGGGTTGGGATTGGGCATTAGGGTAGCAGATTCCTGGAAACCTCTAGGCCAGTCCTCATTTTTCAACCTGATATTTTTAAGCAAACACATATCAAGAGAAAGTTGTGTTTAAATGCCTTCTTTTGCTATTATTTCCTGAGTCAGAACAGAAGCATCTCTTTGAACTTAGGCTGAGTGCTCATACAAAGCAGAGTCTAGTATGGCTTCTAGGTGATGTTTAAGGTGAAAATGCATTCCAGTAGAAAGGGATAGGAAATCTCAAACCTCATATATTAGTTTCTCACCTGTCACTGTTTGCCACCTCAAATGATTTCGTTTTAGCCTTTTGAAAGCTAGAAATAAGTGCTGTCTAAGCCATTGCATTTTTCAATCAAAAGGGAGACATTTTTATTCCTTCTTGAAAATTTAAGTGTTTAAGTGTTACTGTTTTTAAAAATAGATACATTATTCAGTTCTTGGTGATTTTTAAAAAGGGAATTTTCAGTAATATACATAATACTGCTAATTCTTAAATATTTTATGCAAGTTGTTTTAAAGTGAAAAAAGGAAATGATTCTAACAACACAAAAAGAGTTCCAGTGAGTGGACTACCTCCTACAGATATTAAAAATAAAGTAATCAAAACAGTTACTAAACTGCAAAAAATTAAGTTAAACCTGTAAACAATTGTTTTAATTTTAAAAACTGCTTAGAAATTAAAAGTTTTTAAAAACATTACTGTAAAAATAGCAATGTACACAGTTTTGTTCTGGCATAAACAGATAAAACAATGGAAGAGTATAGAATTAAAGAAAATCCTAAAATCCAAGTCTACACAAATTTGTATTTAATATATAATAAAGGAAGATTTTTCAAACCAGAGAACAAAACACATATGTTTCAAATAAATGATTTTGAATCAATGGATTAACCATTTTGGAAAAGAAAATAAGGTTGCATCAATCCTTCCATTAGTGAGCACAAAGATATATGCGTGTGTCTGTCTGTCTGTGTTTGTGTGCTTAAGGAAAGTAACTGTGAAAGTATTAGAAGAAAATAAGAGAAAATCCTAGGATGGGGAAGTCCTTTATAAACGAGACAATGAACACAAAAGCTAGACAGGAAATGAATGAAAAATTTGAATCTATAAAAATTTAAAACTTTTGTATGGCAGAAACTAGGACAGAGTTGGAAAAATATTTTCAACACGTGATAAAAAGTAGCTAATTTTCTTAATATTAAAAGAGCTCTTATAAATCAAGATGAAGACCAATATTGCAAAAAAAAAAGGGAATGGGAAATATATGAAGTCAGTTTATAAAAAAAGAAATATAAATGGCTTATGAACACGAAAAGATACTCAACTTCATACATCAGTAAAGGTAACAAAACCAAAAGAATAAGATACCATTTTCACTTATCAGATTGGTAAAGATAAACATGTTTAATAATATACAATGTGGTCAAGGGTGTGGAGAAATAGGCAGTCTCACACACTGGCTATACATCAATATAGGTTCTTCAGAGAACAAGTTTGGGATATCTATCAAATTTTAAATGCACATATTCCTTGACTCAGCAATTATATTTCTAGAAATTTATTCTATAAATATACTTATTCCCTTATACAAAATGAATCTATATTGTGCCAGTTTGAATGTATTATGTCCCCCAAAATGCCATTATCTTTGATGTAATCTTGTGTGGGCAGATGTATCAGTGTTAATTAGGCTGTAATTCTTTGAGTGTTTCCATGGAGATGCAACCCATCAAACTGTGGGTGATGACTCTAATTGGATGGTTTCCATGGAGGTGTGGCCCTGCCCATTCAGCATGGGCCTCGATTAGTTTACTGGAGCACTATATAAGCTCAGACAGATAGAGCAAGCTTGCCACAGCCAAGAGGGACACTTGGAAGAATGCACAGGAGATGAGAGAGGAACTGCAGTTTACAAAGACATTTTGGAGACGGCCTTTGGGCCAACATTTTGGAGAGAGGCTGAAGCCTAGAGAGGAACGTCCTGGGAGAAAGCCATTTGAAACCAGAACTCTGGAGCAGATGCCAGCCATGTGCCTTCCCAGCTAACAGAGGTTTTCCAGACACCATTGGCCATCCTCCAGTGAAGGTACCTGATTGTTGTTGCATTATCTTGGACACTTCATGGCCTTAAGACTGGAACTGTGTAACCAAATAAACCCCCTTTTATAAAAGCCAGTCCGTCTCTGGTGTTTTGCATTCTGGCAGCATTAGCAAACTAGAGCATATATCTATCTAATAATTATATTTATTTCATTTTAACATTTCAGCGGAAACAGGAAACAACCTAAATATCCATCAATAGGAGACAATATAAATATACACACACATATATATAGCTCTAGATAGCTAACACGGAAAGATGTCCAAGATACATTAAGTTAAAAAAGCAAGAGTAAATTAGCATTATTCTATTTGTTAAAAAAATTAAGATATCAAATATATGCTTGTATATGCACATAGTATTTCAGAAAGGACTTACAAGGGGCAGTTAACTACAGTTCTGTTTGAGAATGAGGCTGGGGGCTTAGGGGTTCTGGAAGAGAGACATTTACCTTTCATTTTATATCTTTATATGTCATTTGACTTTTCTTTTTTTGCCATATATTGCTTCTATGATATAAAGACAGATTTTTTCCTATTTTACTGCATTGTACTTCTAAAGAAGAATTACACATATAATAGTATTGTTTTGAATAAAGATTGACTTGCTAAAAAGTTGAATACTCCATCTGAATATTCACCTATCTGAATGGAACAACTTCCACCCTTTGTGAAATATATTTAGGTGCTGAGCTGATGTTTAAAGACTGAAATAATCTCTTTTCAAAAGGATTCACTTCAAAACATTGCTAAACCTGATGGATAAATTTTGAATATCGTTTTTTTCAAGATAAATAATTATTTTCCAAGCAATATCACTGACAAACCTATTATATATGTGTATGTTATAATGATAATGATAAAAATGTCACCAGTAAAGATCTAAAAGTAATAAATGCAGTAGTGCAATGATAGTTAAGGAAGCTGATGAAATTTCCATTACAATATATTACCTGGGAATGGTTAAGATGTTGAGACTTTATAAGGAGCAGAAATGAAAGCAAGCACTTGAATATAATGTATTACAGATGGAGTTTGGTTTTTAAAGAATAGTCTAGATTGTTTTATACATCATGGCCCCTTCATTACATTCCAATGATTTCTCCACCTAATTAGCATATAATTACTCTGTAATCTTGGGGCTTAGAAGTTTGGTATTTTTCTGTACTTAAAGTCCTTGCAAAGCAATTTAAAAATTCAAATGCAAAATAAGCACATCACCAAAAAACCCACAGTCACCATGTTGCTCAAAATCTCATGATTTAAGAGGATTTTTGAGCTTCTTCTGGGCTTGCAATCTCTATGGAGCCATTATACCTATAAGGCTTCATAATAATGATCAGATGTTTCAACTTGGACTTAATGAAGCAGGAGAACAGACAGTCCTGTATTATGGTGTAAAGTCAGATGAAGAATTGGTAATCAAGAACACAGATTAATGCACAAACTTCAATTTTCATCCAAAGTATAAAATTAAGAACCCAATCAAATATAAAGTCTGTTAGATATTGGTCAAATTTTTTTTTTTCTGGGTTAGACAAAACAATAATTTATTACTGTTTCTAGCAATATTGTATTCTATTACAAATTGACGCTAGAAGTGGACAAAACTCTGTCTGTGGCAACTTGTTAGGTTACTCAATGTCTTCAGTTAGAACAGGACCCTATTAGGTTGAATTTGTGAATAATCTGGGCCCAATGAGAGAGAATGTCTCCAAACTAACAAGGATTAAACTGAATGGTTCTTTTTTCATTGGCTAGTCTGGAAAGGGAGTGAGGGAGGGTTGAGAAAGCTGGCCACAGCATAACTGAGATGAAAGCACTCTAAACATGAAAAGGATCTGCCAGGAGTTAACCAGATGACCTTGGGTAAACTACTGAATCTCTGGGTAACTCAATTTCTCATTTGAAGAATGAAGAGATTGAATTAAGTTTCTAAGAGGCTTTTTAGCTTTTAGTCCATAAATGACATTTGTTGAGACTTTCGCCTGGAAAACATTTATTAATACAATGGTAGAGAATCTGAAGAAAGAGGCGGTTACTCTGATGTAATTTATGACTCTTTCAGCATACTGGGGAGAATCTTTTCCTTTCTGTGACTTCCCCTAAAACATGCAGGCAGATGGATTCATTCATGCATGCAGGCATGCAACCTACTACCAACTCTGTGCTAGGTGCTGCATAATATACTGGTGAATAAAACAGTCATGGTCCCTTCCCTTTTGGAGCTTATATTGTGGTGTTATAAGGTGGGGATGTGGGGCTGGAGAGCAATGGAGCCAGTACAAAGCAGTTAAGGTAAATTACATGGGTCATTAAATTCCAGCTGCAAATGCTATTGTAAAGTCTTCTAAAAACCTAAAAGTTAGTATACCAAGTACCCAAACTTTGAGAATGATACACTTTGTATAAATATGACATGGCAAATTACGAGTTTGATACATATGAATTGCTTTCTTAATTAATCCATACATATTACCCATGTTACCTTTTCTCTACATAAAAATGACATGATTTTTGTAGCCAGGGGTCTTATTGTCAGGGGTAATATTGTAATGTTATTTTGAAATTTCTGTAGGTGTATTGTAGAATGAAGCAAATAAGTAATTATGTTAAAATTGTTAAGAACCAAGATTTTCAGCATAAAATAAAATAGATACAAGTATAAAATCAAAGAAGTAGTAAAAAGTTTCTCTCAAATATTATTTGGAAATGTCAGTAGGAACTCACGATATTTTTTCCCTCTTAAAAATATTTTTGATGTAGCCTTATCTATTGAAAAGGCTTAAAAGGCAATGGCAATCCAGCAGACATGAACAATCTTAACCCCCAGAATGTGGTTTCTAGATAGTATTTCCGTCTAAAAGGAACCATAATTGCTTGGAAAAATGGCCGATTTCAGGTTTGGAGCAGGAAATTAATGAGATGAGCCTGGAAACTCTTGTTGGTCTAGAAATTAAGGAAGCTGTCGAAGACTAAAAGGGATAGTGTCAAAGGACAAAGGAGCCAACTGGAAGGTGTTCTCACTGGACTAAAATAGAACAATTTGAATATTGAAAAGAATAATGATTAAAGTGGATTGAAACCCATCAAATATGCAAGATATTCAAAAGGGAAGAACTCCACTGGTTTCTAGGGCACCAACTTCTTCCTCTGAAAACTGGTAATAAAGGAAAGGTATCGAATTTATCTTGCCTTTTCCACACAGACTGTCTTTCAGGGTAACCAAATAGCTGATGAAGGAAAGTTCTTCTGCATAGAAGAATTCCAGCTAAGAAATGCTAGATTAAGATAATTGTCATTTTGCAACCCCAATAAGTAATAGATCTAAATAATACTCAAATTATGTGACAATTTAATGGGAAGGATCAGGCTGGAAGTATATAAATCCACTTATCAATCCCTAAAATGGGGCAAACAGATATTCTATAC
>PVKY010011474.1:0-12015 GCA_004027775.1 Bradypus variegatus
GGGGGGGAGCAGTCACGTGGTTTTAAAACTACCCCCCTGCAGACCCCCCACCTGTATGCCGCTTTGGGGACCCCCAATGAGTCCTTAAAGTGCACGACCCCAAATTCCAGGGTACCCAAGACTTCTTGGGCAAGACGGCCCCCATTTCCAGATGTGTGTTTGGGGAGGGGGGTGTCAAACTTCTAGGTTCTGAAAAGGGACACCCCAGAGGTGTCAGAGACCAGAGCGGTTGGGGGAGGGACGGAGCTGCTGGGAGCCAGAGGGAAAGGGAGGGGAGAGAAGTGGGAGGGGAGGGGAGGGGGTTGCCCGCGGGGGGTTGGGTCATTGTCTTTTAGAATTTGGGAGCCTTTGAAAAGCCGTGGGCCCTCCCACCGCTATTGTGCCCGGGAAGATGTAGCTGCCTCTTCTCCGAGCCACCCCTTTGCCTCCGGACTTCTCTGGGGCCAGCAGCCGCCCGACCAGGGGCCCGGGGCCGCGGGCTCAGGCGACGACCATGGGCTCCGTGTCCAACCAGCAGTTTGCAGGTTCGAGCTCGCGACTTAACGGGAGTAACTTAGGCTGCGAGGGCGCCCAGGAGTCACCTAGAAGGGAGGTGGGGAAGTGTCCCTCCAGGCTGCCCGGAGGACCCCAAGTCGGTGCGGCCTTCTGCTTCAAGAGCTAGGGACCCTGGTGTCCCAGCGGCTTACTCGCCAACGCCTGCGCGGGCGGGGGAAGAAGAGAGGAGGGCCCTGTCCAGCCGTCTGTCCCCGGACAGCGTGTTGTGGGAAGAGGAGCAAAACTTTCGGGGCACCACGAATCTCGGTATAGGTTTGGGGAGCGCGGAGGCGGCCGGGACAAGTCTTGGTAGGTTGGTAGGTGCAGGCTCCTGATGTCCACCCGTGGGTTGGGCATTTGGGCCTCCCTGCCTGTTCCCTGCGAGGGCCCTCCGGTTCCGTGGCCCCCCACTGAGCGCCGGCTCTCCTTCCCCATCTCCAGGTGGCTGCGCCAAGGCGGCGGAGGAGGCGCCGCAGAACGCGGCCGGGGAGGCCGAGGAGCCGCAGCTGCTGCACGGGGCCGGCATCTGTAAGTGGTTCAACGTGCGCATGGGGTTCGGCTTCCTGTCCATGACCGCCCGCGCCGGCGTCGCGCTCGACCCCCCTGTGGACGTCTTTGTGCATCAGGTGAGGCTCATTCTGGTAACTGCCGGGGTGGAGGGGGGTGGGTAGGAGTCTTGTATTCCTGGGTGGGCGGGCAAACTCGACCCTTGGATTGAGGGAGATTCAGTTCCCCTCGTTGAGGGCCCTCATCTTTGCGATGGCACCCCCTTTTCTGAGTTCCCGATAACTCTCCGGGGTGGGGGTAGGGGTCAGCGCCAATTATTAGCCTCCTCGCCCCCTTCTGGGACCCCTCCAGCGCACCACGTGTCTGTTACCTCTCTCCCCTGGGAAGGGGGCAGGGAGGTGACCCCATGTGGCAGAAACTAAGGTTGTATTGTGTTTGCCGGTGGGGGGAGGGCGATCGGACCCGCCAGGGAGGCAAGCACATGCCGGGCCGAAGCTGGGAGCTCCGCGCCCAGAGCCCTTCAGTAACGTCTGAACGGAGCTGGAAGGGCCAGAGAGAGGGAGGGAAACCTGCTCCCATACCCAACTGGCTGGGCCTGAGAAGACGGCAGGTCCCCTGTTTAATGCACACATTCCTAGGTGTTCACTCAAAACTCAAGCTCCCAGTGGGGTGGGTTTGGCAGATCACTGAAGGATCCATTTGGGGGCAAGACGTTAGTCTCAGGCACATAGTGCAGGGACTTGACTGCACAGTTCCTACCAGAAAGGAAAACCTAGGAAACCCCAGGCCTTAGATTCCTGGCCCAGACTGGGAGGCAGTTGGGTTGCAACCCCAAGTTCTCAGTTAGAGCAGTAGGACACAGTGGGGGTGAAATTCAGTGTCTCAGGGCAGGGGTTGGAGGGAGACTAGCCTGGACCTATTCTCGACTTGGAGTTTATGGCCCCAGACTGCCGTTGATTGCTGTCCTAACATTCCTGGCCTCCAACAAGGAGCCAGAGTCTTTAGGTCCCCCTCCTCCTTCCTGGCCTCCCTTTCCTCTCACCCCTTCCGGGAGTTCTGGTGGTCCTGGGACATTAGCCACCCCTAACAACCATGTAAAGGAAGTTGCTGCCTGAGTCCCTTCCACTTTTGGAGCTGTGGGACTGGACCTCGGAAGATTTCTAATCCCAGTCCGTGAAGTTGACACAGGCCGGGCAGAGAGGGGTTACAGCAGGGAGGTTGGCCCTAGGAGCCATGGGGGAGGGGAAAGGATATGGGGATTAAGGATTGGAGCCCGAGGGAGGGTATTCTGGAGGGGGAAGGGCAGGGAAGGGAGATGCAGGGTGGACTGGTAGTAAGAGGCAGGGACGTCCCAAGCTTGGCCCTCAGCGAGGAGCTTGAGGATGAGTCGGGGGTCAAGGGAGAGGAAGGATGCAGGGAATTAGGGACCCACTGGTTAACTTTGGAGCAGAGGGTCATCTGTCTGTAGGGCCCTACAGCAGGATGCTTGCCTACCACCCCCTCGCAGCGCCCCCCACTCGCATCAGACATCTAGTTTGAAGCTGGTAGTTTTGCCCCCCTCCCTGTCTTATTTACATATGTGAATGATAACCTACAGGAAGTAATTGTGGGAGAAAGAAGGGAATTGGCCTCTTTAGACCTATTAAATCACTTTATTACAGGAACCAGCTTTGAATGGCCCTCCTCAGTGGGGTGTCAAGCCTCCCCCACTCTCCCCTTTGATCACAAAGAGATTAAAATCTCTCCTGGTCTGGAGACTGACTGGACAGCTTCCCCAATTTTGGGAGGCTGGAATAAAAGTCAGACCCAACATTTCCTAGTCTTCTCTAAATAGGGAAGGGCTGAGGGGAAAGTAATCCCTTGTGTTTTGGGGTTCTTTGTGATATACAAATCCCAAGGAAAGTTTTCCTGAGCAGGTAGGGATCTGTGCTTCTGCAGACTTAATCTTAGGATTGAATAATTGGGAAATTACTGGATGGCATCAGTCATGGAGGAAAGCAGGGACCTTCAGGCTGTTTCAGATTGGTCAACAGGGAGATACTTTGGACTTTTCAGGATCCACTTTTATGTCAGAAAAAGGAGTGAGTTATCAGGAGAGAGCAGAGTTTGGATCAGAAACTTCTATCTCCCTAACCTGTCCCCCAAAGCATTCAACTCCTGTCAAAGAGGACAATAACTTGTGGAAATTCTCTGAGCCTTATCTGGTAGCTCTGTCTTTATGATAGTGTGCTGCTGGAGCTGGAGAAGGTCCTAAAACCCCACTTCAGTGGTATGCTAGCACTAGTGATTCCAGTCCCTGCTCTTGAGAAGTTTGAAATAATCTCTCTGAGAACATAAATGTAAGGGACAATGATATGATGAGGATGATTCCTAAGAATTGTTGTCTGAGGGAAAGTGTTCCTAAAGTGAAGAGAGGGAAAGAAATGTCTCCAACAAATCACCCATTCTTTGGCTGCTTGGTGATGAGAAGGATAATTGTCCTAAGAAAACATCTGCCAGGGGCAGAGGAGCAGCGAGTTCCTTTCCAGGGGGAGGGTTAAAAACAATTTTAACATTTTCTTTTCCCTTCTAAGGTTGGACCTATTAGGTTCCCAACATCCTGTTAACTATGCTCAGTCCCCCCAAAATGCCCCACCCCACCTGGGGTGGCCAGAAGAGAAAACCTTATCCAAAAACAAAAACAAAAACAAACCTCAATCTGCAAGTCGCCTCCAGAAGCCCACAAAGCAAGATTTCCATATAATCTTTTTGCTCAGCCACAGGTCTTCAGATCCAGAACTCTGACTGTCCCTGGAGCCAGGGGAAATTTTGGAAATCATAACAGCAGATGGCAAGCCCTTAAATCAGCATTTCTTGACCTCAGCAATAGTGACATTTTGGGCAGGACAATTTCTTGTTGTGGGGGGCTGTCCTGTCCATTGTACAATGTTTAGCAGCATCCCTGGCCTTTACCCAGTAGATGCCAGTTGCACCCAACAAAAAATGTCTCCAGACATTGTCAAAAGTCCTGGGAGGCAAAATCATCCCTGGTTGAGAAACCACCCATTATAAGGCAAAACTGGAGCAAACAAGTTAAACTGTCGCCTATTTTCCTGTGATTCATCAAGAATTCTAAAAATCCCCACACCCTTAAGAGTTCTGACCTAACTCACATTTCCTGAGGCTCAACTTCAAAAATCCAGAGATTTTTGTAAAAAAATTGGAAATGAGAAAAACAGAATTACTAGTTCCTAGCTTCTTCCAACACCTCCTCAAAACCCAAATAAATATGTTTAAATGGGCTCTCTGACTCGTGTGCTATAAGAAGGCTTAGAGACAAAAGGCAAGCCCGATTGTAACGATTGTAACCAAAGACTGAGTCAGGTTAGGAGAAAAAAATTTTCAACACTGAGAAAGAAAAAATTGAAACTGATCCGAAGCCACATGGCTTACTTTTTTTTCTGGAAGTGGCAAGGGCAACTTCAGGCAGGGTCTAGAGATAGGACTGTTGGGTTTTTTTTACTGGGAGGGAGCTGGAATGTAACCTGATGTATAACTGCCGGCACCTCTGATTACTCACCTTGTGTCTAGTTATTGATGTCCACTAACTAATCTGTAAGTTCTTGGAAGAGAGGGCCTAGCTGTCTGGTTAATTTTCTGGAAAATTTCTGGTTAATTTTCAGTTGGTAGACCAACTGAGAGCCTTGGTGAATCAGGAGCACGCTAACTTTGGGATCCATGTCAGCAAAGGAAAGACTGGAGATGGGGGTGGGGTGGGGGTGTTACCTGATTATCAGTTAACTCCCTGTTCTCTGGACTGGCACCTCGAGTAAGACCTGGCACATAAGTAGGTGCACATAAATGTTTGTGGAGTGTCAGCAACCACAAAGCTCTTGTTTTTGCTGATTGATTGGAAGACATGGGTTTGGTGGCCATTCATTAGTTATTTTATTTCCATTTTAATAGGAAAGGGAAGATTTGAAAAAATAGTGAGTCACTTTGCACTTTAAAGAGAATTACACAGGTTACTTTTGGCATTGTGAATCTGCTTGTGAGCCTTCTCTTTCTAAACAGTGTCCCGGGTAAAGGCTGTGCCACAATCCTGAGTGCTCACTGTTGGTCATTGGGAGCAAAGCTTTGAATATGGAACCTTCTACCTTGTAGTCTGTGACATTGCTACCCTGTAACTGGTCTTCAGTGACTTTCCCCAAGGCAATGTTTTTTTCAAACTTTCCTAATGGAACTATCATACTCTCTTCACTCCCAAAAGTTTGTTTGTTTGTTGGATAAATTATTCTTAGCAAAATCCCCAACCACTCCCTTCTTCTGCAGGCATGAATAACAATTTCCTATTTTAAGTCTAGGAGGTTAAAGGGAGGGAGGGAGGGAAAAGCTTTCACCAACAGTACATAATTAGTATAGATGTATTGAAAATTATCTCAGCTTGTAGACACTTGAAGACCGAAGTTAAAAGGGAGAGTAAATGGCTTTTCTAAAGTGCCGAGCAGAGGAATAACCGGGTTTCTGGTCTAAAACTCCAGACTCCTTTTCTTCATACCCTGCACTCCTTAAGTGGAGTTGTGGGGGTGAGATGGGAAGTGATCACCCCATACTCCATTTCAATCAGAGTTCAGTCCCCTGGAAATTCCAGCTTCCCGAGGAAGGGGGAGGAAGTGTTGATTGCCCTGTGGCGCTGTGGAGATAAATCTCCACGGCATTCACAGCTGAGAACGTTCACAGTTGAGAACCAAGCAGCTCTGACCTTCTGCTCCCGGCTTTCTCTTGACTTAGCCTTTGTGCAGACAGGCTGGTGAGCAGCACCATCTGGTGGAGAACTGGCAGGAACTGGTGGGCCTGGGGATATCTGAGCGGTCTTCTCTGAGTCTAGGGATTTTTGTTTTTTGACTCGGGCCATATCGCATTCCTCACCTGCTCTAACACACACCATCCAAAAAACTGGGAGAACCAGTCAGTTTCCCAGCCCCTACCAAACCCTACCTCCTGGAATGAAGGTCAGGTAGGGCTGTGGCATCTAAAGACTGAGCTATTTAAATTAATTCCAGGTGCTTCTTTTTACTTCTTAAATGTGGCCACTAGAAAATTTTAAATTATACATGTGATTTGCAATAAATTTCTATTGGATAATTACAGCCCAGCTCTTCCTCTCTAATCTTAGACATGGTACTTAACCCCTCTACCTCTATTTCCCTAGCTGTAATATGGGGGTCAATCATCTTAACACTTACTTCTTAGGTTTGGTATGAAGGTTAAACAGGTTGCAACATTTAAGGTGCTTATTACATTTCTTAGCTTACAGTAAGCATCAACAAATGTTAGTTATTTAGGACAGCAGAAAACTTGGTTTATTCCACGAATGTTTTGTGCACTTCTGGGCATGTGGAGGGAATAACATGAATAAGATAGTATAATTATATATGATAGTGTATATTATATAAAATAGTGTTGAGCTGGAATGGCCCTGAAGTGTGCTGAAGAGACCCGATCTGGGATCCGATTTGAGTCTTTTGCTTGTTTCTGTAGAAGACAGCAATGTGCCTAGAAATGGGCAATATTAAGAGCTGGAAGGGAGCATATTTTCATTAGGAAATCTCTGCCTTTACAAAGAACTAGAGCTTGTCCAACTTTCTTAGAGCAAGTTGAGGAAAACTCAGGTTCCTATGTGGTTTTGTGCCACCACATTTCCTAAGTGGTCCTTAAGATTCTTTCCATTTCCGAGCTAAAGTACTTGGATGGGTTACTTGATACAAGCAAAGGGGTAGAGTAGGCAGTGGGAGAATAGCAAGAAGGGAACAGAAGGCCTAAATTCTTTTACTGGGGAGATACCTTCCCTATCAAAAAAGAAGAAAAATGAAAAATGCTTTCTGCAACGGTTTTTCTGTCTGATCGAGTGCCGGCTTCCCCTGCACAGTGGTCCCTGGTAGGTGGTCTATCCTCTTATTGGACTAATTGGGAAAGGAAGATGGGAGTACTGCCTACCCCCTTCACCTGTGAAATAATCAATCTGAGTAAATAACCATAATTCAGGGCCAGTCAGAGGAAAGGAAAGATGGATGCTGGAGGTGACTTGTAAACCCAGTCAACTGGACTGGGTTGGAAAGGTGTCTCCATCCATTTCTTTCGCCGTGACCATAACCCCACCGTGGAGTGAAAGGAAGGGGCTAATCATGGTGAACATATGGTGTTTGTGGGGGATGTAGTGGGGATCTGCAGCCCCTGGAACTCCAGGAATCTGACCACCAGAACTAACCAGTGTCCACTCTTTGTTTCCTGGAGCTGGGCTCTGTCGGGGGAGCCCAGGCCATGCCCCTCCCCCAGGCCTTTTCTTTTTGGAGGGGACAGGGAGAGGGGAGGGGCAGGGCCCCGCTTCGTGTGTGGTTGGGGGTGGGGGTGGTAGCAAGAATTTCAGGCTCCTTTCACATGCTGGTCCTGGGAGGCTGGCTCAGTGGCGCTGCACACTGATTACCTAGCTGATAAGAGAGGAATTTAAACAATGTGCTTTAGGAAGGGGTGGGGAGGGGGGCAGAGCCACCCCTGGAGACCACCCGTCTAAATCCTGGCTGGTTTGGGTGAGGTGCCTGAAGTAGGGTTTCTTACTGAAAGTCTTAAAAGGACCTCAAATCCTCCAATAACGGAGTAGGTGACCTGCAGGGCCTTCGTGGCTTTCATATTGCACATCCCCTTTTACATCTTTTTATTCTCACACCAGGGCTATGAATTGTAGATAGAAGAAGGTATTACCCTCGGTAAACTGGAGCTCAGAGAGGGGATATTTTTCTGAATTTCCACCGCTAGTTAGTAATAAAGCCAGAGTTAACATTTCAAGTCTCTTGACACTTGGTTCTCACTACGGTTACCTCGCCCAGATCAAGTAGAGGTAAATAATTGGCACTCACTGAGCATTTATGGGTGCAACAGGCAACATGTTAACTGCTTTTCATGCATAAAACCTCAGGGTACCACCGTAAAATTAGTATTTACTCCTTTTTATAGTTTGGGAAGCTGAGCAATGCCCTGAGCTCCAAGCCCTTGCTCTTCACAGAGCATCCTGGCCTAGGAGCTAAGGAGGCAAATGGTTGAAACTGGAATTGGCTGGGTCAAGAAGGGTTTGCATGTTGCCCCTCCAGCCCCTTGATTTGGGGACTTTCTCTTCTGTCTTAGCTCAGTAAGAGACAAGTCAAATCCGACTTCAATTCAGGGAGGTATTACTGTTTAACAGGGAGGGAAGGGCTTTCTGTAGTGTTTTTATTAACTACTTTTATGTTCTGCCCCTTCCCCCATATAAAATCGGTAGGGGGGAGGGGCATCACATCCCCTGCTGTCCTGTGAGAAAAAGAGTAGTGAAAGGATACTTGAAATATTTCTATGGTGGGTTGAGGATGAAAGCTATAAATAGTAATATAAGAACTATTTACTGAGCACATATTTTTTAATGTGTCATGTTTTGAAATTTTGATACAAACATAGTTTTTTCATGGAATTATCCCATACATAGTTCTAAATCTTGCTTTTCTCCTTGAACAATATTATCTGTTCATTGTGATTAAATTCAAAAATGAGTGTTAGGCGTTATTTTTGGTGCCAAAATAAAGCAGTGAACAAAACAAGGACATTACATTCTTTTTAATGGCTTAATGGTATTGAATATCACCAACGGATATACCATATTTATATCAATAAAACAGCAAATTATTTTATCAGTCCTCCATCTGTTTTGAGTTTTAGATACTTTTTCTTAGAATTTAGATATCTAATTCCTCTGAAATGTGTTTTGTGAATGTATGTTGTGAAACTGAATTTGATTTCATTTCCAGATGAAGTACCAATTTTCTCAACAGCATTTATTGAATTATTTCTTCAGTTATTCGTTTCTCCATAAGTACTCGAATCTTACTGAACTTTCCATTCTAATCCATAGATCTATCTGTGCCTGGATCATATTGTATTTTTCCCTCAACTTTTCAGTAGCTTTTAATTCTGATATAATTGCAAATTTAGAAAAAGTTTGCAAGAATAGTACAAAAACTTCCATATAACCTTTACTCAGGTTCCTCAATCTTAACATGTTGTTCCATTTGCTTTATCACTTTGTTCTTTACTTTTACCCCTAAACCATAAATTGTGGACACCAAGCACTTTTCTCCCTATAGATATTCCAGTGTGTATTTCTTAAGACTGGGGGCATAATTCAGTACAACGATAAATCAGGAAATTTAACATTGATACAAAACTTAACTTTCATTCTGTATTCAAATTTTTTTCAGTTGTCCCAATATTTCCCCCCACAGTCCAGTATCCTATCGAGGATCTTGCATTGCATTTAATTGTTTCAGTTTATTTACTTCTGGTTTTCATGATCTTCACATTTTTGAAGTGTATGCCAGTTATTTTGTAAAATGTCCCTCAGTTTGGGTTTGTCTGACAGTTAGATTCAGAGCAGGCATTTAAAAATAAACTTGCCAATCACCAGGTTTTCCTATCTAGGATTAGATTGGATTGGATTTTCCCCTTTTCTTCATAGCCTATTTTATATTCTTTAATACAACTTGTTGTTTTTTTTTTTCACATAAGCTTTTTACCTTGTTAAATTTATTATAACTTTTGCTTCTTATTATGAATGAGTATTTGAGTTTAACAGCTTGGCTTTTTTTAAATATATAAGTCATACAATACTTACACCTAATTTTTTTTTCCAGCATTTTATTTACTTGGTCTTTTGATGATAGAATAAAAACTAAATGAGGCAGTTGATGTGAAAGCATGTTTAGGTGCTTAAAGATGTTCCCCTTTTAAATATATTGATTTCTTATAAATACAATGTTTAGAGATTATTCTGTTTTATTTTACTTCTAACTTTAAACAAATGGGAAAAGCTGTAAAAAAATGTTATGGCATCTGTTTACATAATTATTGTTCTTTTTAATGTAATAAAGTTTCCTTATTTTTAATTGTGATGACTCGTTAAATCAGTTTCCTTGCTGACAAAATGGACATGACACCACACATGCTCTTCCTACCTCACAGGAAAGTGTGTGATGTTTTTGTTTCTGTTTTTATAATAATAATGGGAATGAATAAATGTTAAAATCCACCATGCTCTCCTTCCCCAGAGTAAGCTGCACATGGAGGGCTTCCGGAGCCTGAAGGAGGGTGAGGCAGTGGAGTTCACCTTTAAGAAGTCTGCCAAGGGCCTGGAATCGATCCGTGTCACTGGACCTGGTGGGGTGTTCTGTATTGGGAGTGAGAGACGGCCAAAGGGGAAGAACATGCAGAAGCGCAGATCAAAAGGAGACAGGTATGGATTGCAAGGCAGCTTAAATGGGTTGGTAGGGACATGCTAAGGATGGGGAAAGCTCTCCCAGTTTTCTGCCTACCCAAACCACCCACACATACATACTGGACAAGGTTACCAAAGAAAGGCAAAATGAAACCTGGGGACCCTGAGGGCATTTGGACAGTTGGGGTGCCCGCCATGGTGTGCAAGATGAGGAGAGAGCAGTGTGGGGAGGGAGGTGAGAAGACCTTGTTCTACTTGGAAGTGATTTTACTCTGTAAGCTCTAACCTTGATAAGTGGAGATAGTGATATGCTAACCTCACATGATTATTTTAGAGCTAAAGGTGACCATGTATGCAATAGTATAAAGAGTAAATGATGGGGGAAATATGGTTTTATCTATTGCTTCTTCATCAGATCTCCAAATGGCTGGTTTCCTTAATCTTGCCAATAGGTTTAGTGCCCCTTATCTTTGTGCTTGAAACTAAAATATTAGTTTCACCTATATTTTAAATGGATGCCATGTGTAGTTTTTTTTATAAAAGGGTACAGTATCTCCCACAGTAAAGTGCTCCCAGATGATTTCAGTGACTTCTGTTCTTGGCATCTTTTACAAGGGGGGGGAGGATTGGTCTCCCAGAAAGGAACGAGGGTAATGATAGGACCTGGACCAGAGCCCAAGTGCCCTCGCTCGGGGGAGAGATTCTGGCATCTCCTCACTCCTTTCTCTCATCTTTACTGTCTGGCTTTCCACTAGGTGCTACAATTGTGGAGGTCTAGACCATCATGCCAAGGAATGCAAGCTGCCACCCCAGCCCAAGAAATGTCACTTCTGCCAAAGCATTAGCCATATGGTGGCCTCATGTCCACTGAAGGCCCAGCAGGTGCCCAGCTCACAGGGAAAGCCCTCCTACTTTCGGGAGGAAGAAGAAGAGATCCACAGCCCTGCCCTGCTCCCAGAGGCCCAGAATTGAGCCTATAGCGCATGGGGGCAATCCTTTTGCGATTAGGAAGTTCCAAGGAGCAGGCATCAATCGGCAGAGTGGAGAAAGTGGGAGAGGGTGGGTAGGGGGCAGCTGGCACTGCCGTGTATCTCAGGTGGGGGTCCATAGTATCACCCCCTCTTCCATCTTGGTGGGGGAGGGGGTGAGGCAAAGGAATTCCAACCATGCTCTATCCAAATACAAGTGAGGGCTTTCAGGATAAATACCCTTAGAGCCTGCATGAAATACTCTAGAATCTCGTTTTATGACAGTGGCCTGGATAGGGAAGTTTTCCTTTGAAAGAGGATTTATGAAAATTTCTCATGCCAGAGTGAAAAGATGAGAGCAGTTTGATGGATCCAACCCAGGAGCCAATACATTCTGTGAGAGGGAATCTCAGGGGAACAGGGTTTTTCCATAACCCTGGGTCTCATAACCCTCTCTTGGGTCAGGGTGCTATCCTAAGCAGTGGGTTGTGATGACAGGCAAAAGGGATGGTTGGTGGGACACCTGCAGACCAACTGCTCCTAAGCTCACTACCCCATTCTGGGCCAAAACAATTTTATTTATTTGCTGCCTTGGATAACTGCACCTTGGGTCCCACTTTCTCCAGGAAGCCAACTGCACTAGCTGTGTGCGAATGACGTATCTTGTGCATTTTAACTTTTTTTTTCGTAATATAAATATTCTGGTTTTGTATTTTTGTATATTTTAATCTA
>PVKY010011475.1:0-12014 GCA_004027775.1 Bradypus variegatus
CACACACACACACACACACACACACACACACACACACACACAAAGTCAAGCATGCATCATTTTAAAGTGCCCACCATCAACACTTGATGGTCACAAGAATCCCAAATTGTGTGGAGACATCTTTCCATCTCTTGTTTGACTATTCCTCATTTGCAATAAAACACACATGTACTAATTGTGCAGCTTGATGAGTTTTGACAAGTGTAGACACCCAAGCCATCACCATAACCATCAAGATACAGAACATTTCCACCACCCTAAAAAATTTCCTCCTGCCCCCTTACAGTCAATCCCCTGCCTCACCCCAGGCACCTGGCAACCAATGGTCTACATTTGGATAATAGAATTTTGCTAATGTTATCAGAATAATTCTATTCTATTTATGTAAATCCATATAAATAGCATTATAGAGCATGTAACTTTTTGCGTCTGGCTTCTTTCACACAATATAATCCATTTCTTAAAAAAATTTAATTTTATTTACCATCACTCCTTATCTACTATACATACACTCCCCCCTTCCTCTTTCCCCTGGTAACCTCTAATCTATTTCTGTCTCTATGAATTTGCTTTTTCTAGACATCTCTTATAAGTGACATCATGCACTATTTCTTTTTATGTGTCTTGCTTATTTCACTGAGTATAATGTTTTCAAAGTTCTTTCATGTTGCAGCAGTATGTGTCTTCTGGCTGAATTACATTCCACTGTGACTGTGGACTACATTTTGTTTATCTGTTCATCTGTTGGTGGACATTTGGATTGTTTCCACCTTTTGGCTATTGTGCGAAAGGCTGCTGTGGGCATTGGTGTACAAGTATTGTCTGAGATCCTGTTTTCCCTTTCTTTGGGTATATACCTAGAATTGGAATTACCAGGTCATATGGTAATTCTAAATTTCACTTTTGAAGGAATCATCATATTGTTTTCCAGTGTCTGCACCATTTTATACTCCCACCAACAATGCCCTAAGATTCCAATTTCTCTACATCCCTCTAAGTACTGCTTTGACTGCACCTCACAAAATATAATACACGGTTAATTCTTACTTTCCACGGTAATGAAGGACTGACAAAATGACCACACAAGTCGAAATCATGCAAATGATCATAATAAATGGGGAAGTTACAACTGTTCTAAAACCTTGAAAATTTTTTGTCAAATCACTAAAAACTCTTTTACTATCTGTTACAAATTAATAGGGAAATGGAAAAAAACAACAACAGAAAAAACCAATAGTTATTCAGTATGCTGTAACTTAAAACATTGGAAACATTAGGAATTATAGTGTTTTATATCTTTGTAAACAAGTTATCAGGAGTTGTTTGAACAGTTTTGCTGCTTTCTTCTCATCATATGACTTATGAAAAGGACTATGCCTTGGTGAATTGTCATGCTCCTTTCTAAGTTTCGATCAACTTCCAACATTTTGTCCTTTGCACTTTCAATGTTGGGAACTATCTCTGAGAATTTCTTTAATATGAAAAGTTTCTGCCTGCATTACTTCCTCTGGGACCTTTTCATCATTTATGTCACTTTCACCAGGTCCCTCTGGAAAGGCATGTCTAGAGGCTCTTGAAAAAGGGGTAGAATTAGCATTCCCCTGGCTAGATATTTCTTCTATAAATCTATTTACATTCTGCTCGCATTTCACTTGGAACCTGACCACTTTCCACTTCTAAGCTGCACTTTCATCGTTCTTGGCCAATTTCTTATGCAGGTCATCAGCTCTTATAAAATGCCGCATGGGTTTTCACCAGGAGACCAGGAGGAAGGAGTTTTGCTGGCTGTGTGTGACTGAATAGCAAATGTTCAGTGACCAATCACCAACAGACATCACCAAAAAAGGTGATGTGATTGGCCACTGATTATGATGCGCATCTGTTATGTGCATAGCAATTCATGGAGAGCCAACTATGAAGTCTGAACTTCACATAATTTCACATAGTTAATGAACTGTGGAACTGAAAGGTGGCGACTGAAATGTGAACCATATTGTTGAGGGACTGGTGTTATTTATGGTAACTGAAATCTGTGCGTCTTAGAACCTGTGCAAAGCAAGGATTTCCATAGAAAATCTGTGTTTTCTTTCTTTGTGATCTCCTTGACCCATGGGTTATTTAGAAATGAGTAATATAATTTCCAAATATTTGGAGATTTTCCAGACATCACTTTATTATTCATTTATTCATATTATTCATTATTCAGGCAGATAAAATACTTTATATGATTTAAGTCCTTTTAACAGTATTGGGAATTATCTTATGGTCTAGCATATGGTCTACCTCAGCAAACAGTCCATGTGCCTTTGAAAAGAATATGTATTCTGCTGTTGTTGGATGTAGCAATCTATTAGGTCAAATTGCCTGATATTGTTGATAAGGTCTCTAGATCTTTACATATTTTCCACTGACTTTTTCTATTAAATTCTAAGAAAGATATTGAAATCTTCAATTATAATTGTGGATTTTAGTATTTCTGCTTTCAGTCCATCAGTTTTTGTTTCACTAATTTTGAACCTCTATTATTAGGAGTATATATTTTTAAGATTGTTATGTCCTCTTGATGAGTGGACCCTGTTATTATTATGAAATGAATGTCTTAATCCTTAATAATATTCCTTTCCCTGAAGTCTATTTGTCTGTGTTTTAGGTTCTTTGGCTGCTCTAGCAAACTATGAAATGGGTTGGGTTATATAATGGGAATTTATTAGCTTACGGATTTGAGGCTGAAAGAAAGTCCAAATCAAGGCATGTTCAAGGTGATACTTTCTTCCTGAAGACCATCATTGTGGGGCTGGCTGCTGGCAATCTTTGGTCCTTAGTTTGTTACATGGCCATGCACATGGCAACCTCTTCCAGACTCTCCCTTCTCTTTTGTGTTCCATTAGTTCTGCTTCTGGCTGCTCCCTCTGTACTTTCTCTCTCTCTGTCTGAATTTCATTCTGCCTAAAAAGGACTCTAGTAATAGGATCAAAACCCATTCTGATTGGGCTGGTCAGAGCTTAACTGAAGTAACAGCATCAAAAGGTCCTACTTGCAATGGGTTCGCACCCACAGGAATGGATAAAATTTAAGGATGTGTTTATCTGAGGTACATATAGTTTCAAACCACCGTACTCTGATATTAATATACCATGCTAGCTTTCTTGTGATTAGTGTTGACACAGTATAATTTTCCCATCGTTTTATTTTATCTTATCTACATCTTTCCATTTTAGATATTTCTTACAGCAGCTTGTGGTTACCTCTTGCTTTTCATCCAGTTTGACAACTTCTGCCTTTTAATTGGTGTAGGCCATTTACATTTAATGTACTTATTGATATGGTTGAGTTTAAGTCTACCAGCTTAATGCTTTCCATTTGTTTCATCTGAATTTGTTCCTTTTTTTCTTTTTTACCCGTTTCTTTTGTTCTCTTTTTTGGTTATCTTTGGGATTGAGTATTTTATCTTCACTTTGGCTTATTAACTATATCTCTTTGTTTTATTTGGCTAGGGTTTACAACATGATTATTCATTTTTAACTTATTAAAATCTACCTTCAAACAATGTTACATTATTTCATGTTTAAAGTAAAATCCTTGTAACAGTCTATTCCATTTCTTCCCTCCTGTCATTTTTGCTGTTTTTGTTATACCTTATATTTCCACATATATTGTAAGCCCTAGAAAAAACATTGTTACTATTTTTGCTTTGAACAATTACTTTTCAAATAAATCTTTTAAAATGAGAAAAACACTCTCAAACTTAATCACAAATCTATCATTATGGCATTCCTTTGCAGAGATCCAATTTCCATCTGTTTTCCTTCAGGCTGAAGAATTTTCTTTAATATTTCTTGTAGTACAACTCTACTGGTGTCAAATTTTCTTGGCTTTTGTTTGAAACATATTTTTGAAAGATGTTTTCCCTGGATATATAATTTTTGGTCAGCAGGATTTTTATTTCAGCACTTTATAGATGTCCGTTTACTGTCTTCTTATTTGCATTGTTTCTGATGATAAGTCTGTGGTATTTCTTTTCTTTGTTTCCTTTTATCTCTGGCTGCTTTGAAAACTTTCTCTTATTCATGGGTTTTTAGCAATTTTGTTATGATATCCCTTGGGTATAATATGTGTGTATCTTTCTTGGGGTTGGTTGAGTTCATGAGACTTGAAAAAATTTGGCCATTATACTTTAAAAATATATATGAAATTTTCTTCTTTATTCTCTCCTTCTGGGACTCTGTCTGTGCTAGTTTGGAGCTATTGTGTACACCAGAAAAGACTGTGTTCTTTAATCCAGTCTTGTGGGAGCAGACCTATTGTGGATGGAACTTTTCAATTAGGTTGTTTCCATGGAGATGTAATCCAGCCCATTCACGGGGGCATCTTAATCCCCTTGCGGGAGTCCTCTATGAGAGAATAAAAGACAGATGAAACTCAGAGAGATCAGAGAAGTTAAGAGAGACAGAAGCCCAGAGATATTTTGGAGAAAGCCATTGAAACCAGAAGCTAAACCCGGGAGAGGCCCAGCAGACTCTGGATGCCATTGGTCTTTCCTCAGATAAGGTATTTGTCTACCTCTTGGTGCCTTAATTTGTACATTTTCATGGCCTTAGAATTGTAACTTGTAACCTAATAAATTCTCATGGAAAAAGTCAACCCATTTCTGGTATGTTGCATTCCAGCACCTTCAGCAAACCGAAACACTGTCTTAGTCTCTTAGGGCTGCTGCATCAAAGTACACACAAATTGGATGGCTTAAAACAACAGAAATTTATTGTCTCACAGTTCTAAAAGCTATTAATCTGAAACCTGTAGGGGAGAGTCATTCCTCGCCTCGTCCTAGCTTGTTTATTTGCCAGCAATTTTTGGGCTGTAGTCTGTGCCTCAGTCATCATATGGCATTCTCTCTTGGTCTGTCTGTCTATATGTGTCCAAACTTCCCTTCTCAGTAAGAGCACCAGTTGTATTGGATTAGAGACTATGCTAATCCAATTGGCCTCATTTTAACTAGTCATATCATCAAAGACCCTGTTTCCAAATAAGGTAACATTCACAGAACCAGGGATGAGGACTTGACCATGTTTTTTTGGGGAGCACAATTCAACCCATAACAGACTCCAATTATACATTACTGTTTGATGTTGTCCCACAGGCCACTGAGCTGTTGATTTTTAATGTCTTCTCCCTGTAAAACAGTTGGAAATCTGTACTGCAATGTCTTCAAGTTCACTGGTCTTTTTTTCCTATAGTCCCTAATCCACCGTAAGTGGAAAAATCTTGTGAATTGTTCATTTCATATATTTTTCAGCTTTATAATTTCCTCATTTTTCTTTTCATAGCTTCCATTTTTTTCTCATTATCTTTATATTTTCCTTTAAAACCTTGAGCATATGTATAAATCCTTGTATGCTAATTCCATCTGTTTCAATTGACTGATTTTCCTCCTGGTTATGAGTCACATTTTGCTGAGTTTGCATATCTACCAATTTTTTGTTAGATTTTTCCTTACAAATGGTATGCTGTTGAGTGCTTGGATTTTGTTGTCCTCCCCTAAAGAGTGTTGAATATTTTTTAGCAGACAATTGAATTACTTGCCACCACCTTGGTCTTTGGAGACTTGTTTTTAAGCCTTGATAGGTTGGGTCTAAACTAGGCTTTAGTATAGGGCTAGTTTGGCCCTATTTCCAAGGCATGACCCTTCTGGGGTCTCTCACTGGGCAGTCAGTGAGGCCTCTTCACTCTGGCTGGAGGAACTCCAGTGCATCCCAGATCTATGTGAGCTCTGGAGATTGCACTGTTTATAGGACTCTGGCAGCTGTTCTTTTCCTACATCACGGAGATCCAGCACCATGCACAGATTAGCATTCAGCACGGGGATATTTGTGTCCAGGCTTAAAGGTATGCTTGGAGCTCTTCGATTGCACAACACCCTGCTTTCTGGTTCTCTACCCTATGCACTACAGATTCCTCAGCCTCCCAATCTCCAAATCTGCCTCCTCCATTCAGAAACACCACCAAGCTCTGCTTAGCTTCTCCCTTTCTGTGCTCTGCAGATTGCCTCTTTGTACAAGGCTGGGACAACCAGTTCCCCTCTCTCAGGGGATCACAGTACAGCTCTGCCTGTTGTTAAATGTCTGAAAAGAGTTGTTTCACACATTTTGTCTAAGTTCCTACTTATTTACTATGGGAGGGAAATTCCTATAATAGTTATGCCTTCATGAGCCGGAAAGGAAGTAAATTATGTATTTTTTAAAGGAACATTGTCTTAAAAGCCTGATCTGAACTGTTTCATTCAATAAATAGCTAGTGATTGAATCCCCACCGCAACCCAAGTATACTGCACCTGCCTGTGGGGAAGAAAACAGGATTCCCTGGTCTTGTCCTACTTCTAGTCTAGTGGGATAGTAGACAGTAAACAAATACTCACATAAATAGTTATCTATAAATTATGATAAACAATGAGTGAAAAATGTGAAATAAAAGATGATGAACTAGGTGACCACTTGGAATGGGGGTGCCACGTAGGACACTTTGAGGAAAGGGAATTTAAGCAGAGACTTAAAGAACAGGTAGATGTTAAGTATGGAAAGAGTAAGGGCAGGAAGATTCCAGTGGTATCCAATCAAACACAACTGAAATGTCAGCTTCAGATACTTTATGTGGGTGCCGTGAATGAACTGGAGTTGTCTTCTACCCTTTAGAGTTGGTTGGTTATGACAGTGGTCAGCTGGAATGAAAATAGGAGTTGGTCTGTCTGGGTGGAGTAAGTGGCACCCACGGGGCCTGGCATCAAAGTTGGGAGCAAGTTATCTATGTTGTATATGTATATGTGTGGTATGGAGGGATGTGGTTTGGGGAAAATAATAGAAGAAGAGAAACAAGAGACTCATAATTTTAACTTACACTTATACCATTGATACTTAAACTGCAACTCTGGTTATTCTGTCCGTCAGATGCCTCGAACTCAGGTGTGTTCAAGCTGGGACTCTCCAATGCCCTCCTTCTCCAGCTGCCAGTAGCACTCTTCCCCACGCCAGATGCCTGGGTGTCATTCTTGCCCTTTTCCTCTCTCTCACTTCTTGCTGCCTATTTCACCTCCCAGAAAGTTTCTTTAATCTGACTCTCCCCTCTATCTCTATGAAAACCGCTTTACTGCAAAACGTAATCAGTTCTCACCTATCCTCTGAGACAACACCTGACTGTTTTTCCTTGCTACCATTTTTGGTGGCCTCAAATCTACCCTTTGCACAGCCCTAGGGAAAGATTACAAACACTAAGGGCTGGGGGGGATCTGTGCCAAGGCAGAGAGATAACGTCTGCTGAAATGGGTGAGCACTGATCAGCTCCAGCCAACTGTTGCTTTGCCGGATTGAGGATCCACTTTTGATCGATCTTTAATTGTTCAAGAGGAGCTGAGAGGCCCGACTTGTATGGAACATCTCCTGACTTCCAAAGGTTTGCAACTGCTTGGATCAGATAAAACCTGGATTTGAGCTCTGGTCCCTGCTTCTTAGAAGTCTTCAGGGGCATCTAATCTTTACAGAATGGATCTCCAGCTCCTTAACATGGGTGAACATCTGAAACAGATTTATTTCCCTTCTCAGTGACTCAGATGTTTCTTGCCAGTTGACCTTACTCTATTAAGACCTGGTTCAAGGTAGGGAAGGACAGATACAGCTACGGATAAGGCAAGAACAAAGAAGAAGTTTGCCCAACTTTGAATTTGAACCAGATGTTAAATGCACTAGGAGACAATGGTTCTTGGAAATCAGGCTTTCTAGAGACAGAAAGGAATTTCTAATATCAAGAAACTAAGCTGAGAGTCCTCTGAGATACTGGGTGGGAGAGGGCAGGGGGGAGGCAGGGATGGGAAACGTCCTCTGGCTGTTGCATCAAGGTCAAAGCCCACGGTGGGCTGAGGGCAGGTAGGTGCAGTCTTGAAGTAACCCGAGAATGTCTTGGAAGTCTGCTTCCCAGGGGACAGCTTGGGGGCCACAGGGAGGCATGTGGGGGCCTGGTGCTCCATCCTTCAAGGCCTGGGACCTAAGCCTGGGTGGGTGGCTGAGGGAGGGGCCGAGGAGGGTGGTCCCCACCTCAGCTCACCAAGCTTTGCATATGAGTGAGACCACATCCTAGAGCTGGTCCCAGGGTGGGTCTCGAGGAGGACGCTGGCAGGGTCATAGCAGAGTCTGATGAGGCCCAGGAGACCAAGGAGGGCTGACTTCCCCTCCCCAAAATGGACACCAGCCTCTGTGGCCAGGAGTGTGGGCTGCTCGGTGGCAGAGGCCCAGCCCACCCCACACAGGTGAGATGGGATGGCAATGAGCAAATGGACTGCAGTGTCACCGTTCCTCACGCAAGACAAGGCCCCTGTCCTCCCCAGAACTCAGAGAAGAGCAGGTGAAGACAGAGGTGGAGAGAATCCCTATGCAACCAGGCATTTGCCCCAAAAGGACGGTGCTGGAACTAGACGATGATGGAAATAAAACATGAGAATTTGGCTGAAAGGCCCTGCGGTGGACCCAGCCCCCAGAGCAGGACAGGGTCTCGGCTCCAAGTAGAGTGTGGGTCTACAGCCACCTCAAGTCCATTTTAGAAATAAGTTGTGCTTCTGCAATTCCTGGGTTATCACTGCTCCATCTGCACCTGCTAGAGAGAGTAAAAGTGAAACCAGCCAGGTTTTCCGGGCCTTCTGCTCTCAGCACTCATCGGTTCTTCTCCGGTTCCAACAAACGGCTTCCTGCCTCTTGCTGATGTCACCCTGGTATCTGCTGACCCCACTGAAAGGAGCTCTGCAAAGGCTGGGGCAAATCTCCACTTCCGTGTTCTAGAAGCTACCTAGCAGGCTGCCTGGCATACAGTGGCTTCTCAGTAAACATTAGATGGATGTGTGGAGGAAAATACCCTGATACTCACTGCCAAATCATGGTGGGTAGGTGGGCAGCAGGAGGTTGGTGGTACAATTGAAAGGCAAGTACTTTCCTATAGGAGCTTCTCGTGGGGCCTGAAACTCCCAGCAGACTCTGCATTGCGTTCAAGTGCAAGCTGCCTGCTTCAGCTCTTTCCCTTGTCAGCCCTCGGCTCCTTATCCCAAATGAGCCCCGCATTTGGGTAGGAGCAGGGCTCCTGAGGTGAGACATGGGGGAGCAGGGGGCTGTGGGGACCCACATGGCAGACCGAGGCAGAGGAAGGACACAGAGCCTGTTGGTGGGCAGCTGGGAGCGGCGCAGCCCCCGTGCAATGAGAAGGGCGCTGCACTGGATCAGATGCTCTCCTGTTGCCCACTTGAAATCATTTTGGAACCAAGGGCCCTACATTTCCATTTTGCACTTGGGCCCTGCAAGTTATGTGGCTGGTCCTCCTGGGAGATACCAAAATGGAGAAAAGGACACCAAGAGAGAAGGTGGGAAGAGACATTGGCAAAGTTCTCCCCCCTTCCTGGTTTTGCATAAAGCCCTGTGGTCAAGCCATGAGCCAGCAGGATGGCCCAGATGGCAGGGCAGTGTGGGAATCTCCAAGGGGCCACCAGCCAAGGCTTCCGGGTTTCAGGACTTCTGTGGAGATGCTTCTCGGACATCAGGATATGTGGCATTTTGGTGTCTCGCCTGCCCCGTCACTGCAGATCTGGCAATGATGTCATCTGGGTGGTGCTTCCTCCCTTCAAAGCTGATGACCTAGAGTTCGCTCCTTCTCTGTGCCATGCTGCTGACCTTTGCATCCTCTGTGAGGTAGCCAGGCAATGAGGGCAATCACAGCTTCGCTGAACTTGAAGAAAGTGGTGGAAGAGATGCAGGAGATCATGCAATATATTAATCAGAAAGTTGGATATCTTTCTTCTTCTTCTTCTTTTTTTTTTTTTTTTTGACTAACCGGTGGTTGCAGCCTGCTAGTAAACAGTTGCAAGCATTAATATCATATCTAGGAACCAGTAAAATATCCTCTCGGTTGATGCACGATGGTTGGCCATGGTCCCCAAAGCTTTTTGTATGATTTGAAACAAAAGATGGCAATCTGCTGTATCGACTGCATTTCCTCAGTGAATTCACCATTAGTGTTGTCATCTTCCTTTACAGATAAGCATTCTTCACACAGCTAGCGTATTTTTTTCATCAGTACAAAATGGGATAAGAACTGATTGAACATTTTGTTCTTCAAGTATCCCTAGAATAAGGCTGAAAAAATGACAAGCATGACGTGAAGGAAAGTCCCCTCTTCATCATTTTTATGAACATCTTTATGAGCATTTAGTAGCTTTGGCTCTGTGCTAGACTTAAAGCCAATCCAAAGGTAATGCCTGTCCTGCGGAAGTGATGTTATATCCAGAACATGTGGGAGAACTCACAGCTATCTGCTCACTGCGGGTGGGGCCAGCGGTACCAGGGACAGAGCCCCCAGCTGTGGGATACAGACACCTCCCAGGCTACAGCCATAACTCATCCAAGACCAGAGGAGCTTTTAGTTGCCATTTCAAGCAGACAACAGAGACAGGGACTTTGCTGGTCCTCAGATGTAATCATAGGATTTTTCCGGAGTGAGTGAGCACCACGTGGCTCCGTGGCTCAGGGGGGCCTTCGTTGACTGTTTATGTGCTGCTGGTGTTTTCTCTAGATATTTTGTGTTGCAGGCCCTGATAAATAATTGCTTAATGATAAAGGATATGAATTTAAATCCTGTGCTCCCAAACAGGTTTCCTAAGGTCCTTTTAGTCCTATGGAAATCATTATGTAAATGTCACTAGGATACAGTCACATCCCTTTAATCCCCTTCTGCAATGACCGCCTCCTTCTACCTTTGGCCCCAGGGTCCTAGGATGGAGAGGAGGCACGTGGGGTGGAGCTTTCTGCTCTGGCCGGCACTGGTTCTTCCTTGCCCTTATGTAACTGGAAACAGGGGCTTAGAAGCTCCCGCTGTTGTCCCTCCCCCCTCTATAGGGTGGTCTTTCAGCCTTGACATGAGCAGTCATGGTCAAAGAAAGTTCCCCATTTCCTGAAATGGCCTGTTCAACGTTTGGGAATTATTTTAAAGAAAGCTCTCCCATACATTGAATTACATATCTCTTTTTTAATTTCAATACTGTGGCTTCGAACTTTGGAAGGACATCCTTTCACCTTTTTGATCAAAAAACAAACAAACAATGTTTGTGGCACAACAGAATGCTGGAGAGAAGTCTTGCTGTGAACACACTGGGGGGTTGGGATGCTATTCCGTCATGAAAAGACGGTGCTTAGAATAAGAGGAGCAGATTCTGGGAGAGGGTGACAGGTTTGGTTTTGAACAAATAGTAATCCCAGTTGTAGATCACAAATATAACAGCTTCAGGCAAACTGGAGTGGAGGAAAAAAGGGATAAAAATGATGGAATAGACAGATAAGTGTTGAGTGAAAGAAGAAAAAGCGAGATAATCACAGCCCATAGAAGTTAGGTTCATGAGGCTATAAACAGCTTAGCTGGATTATGACATTACGATATTCTTATAATAAGGTGGAGGATCTTGTGCTAATAGAAAACTGATCAGAAAGAACTGAAATATAAAAATTTACCTGATTGACCGATGGGTAAATAACATAAGAGTGTCAGTGGAAGGGAGAGAGAAAGCGTTACCAGCTATGGCCTGGCCCTGAGACCGCTTAGTGACCCCAAGGCTCGTAGCCCCAGTGAGCGGCCATCTTTGTGAGGTGCGTACCTGGCCGTCACAATAGGTGGTGGGAATTAGCGTCCCCACACCTCGCAGGTGATAATAATTTGCCTGAAGAGAAGGAGAGAGCTAATGAGTTTGGGTTTCTCCGAATCCAGCCCTCTGCTGCTTACCCAAGACACTAGGCCACTTCTCTGGATCAGGAGACAGCATTCCCTGGAAGGACATCAGTGGAGAGGATTTAGGAATCTTCTGCTAATTTGTGAAAGGGAAGCATAGCCCAAAGCCCGGCCTGGCGTACATGATTGAAAGGATGGGTGGATAAAAGAAGGGATGGAGCAGTGTCAAAGCAGGAGGCTTTCCAGGCTGTCAAAGGAAGCATGGCTGAGTGGTG
>PVKY010011476.1:0-12014 GCA_004027775.1 Bradypus variegatus
CTATATAAGAACAGACAGAAGGAGCAAGCTGCTACAGCCAAGAGGGACACTTTGAAGAAAGCACAGGAGCTGCAGATGAGAGACAGTTTGAACATGGCCACTGAAAGCAGACTCTTGCTCCAGAGAAGCTGAGAGAGGACAAATACCCCAAGTGCAACTAAGAGTGCCATTTTTGAGGAACTGCAGCCTAGAGGAATGTCCTGGGAGAAGGCCATTTTGAAACCAGAACTTTGAAGCAAATGCCAGCCATGTGCCTTCCCAGCTAACAGAGGCTTTCCAGACACCACTGGCCATCCTCCAGTGAAGGTACCCAATTGCTGATGTGTTACCTTGGACAATGTATGGCTTTAAGACTGTAACTGTGTAACAAATAAACCCCTTTCATAAAAGCCAATCCATCTCTGGTGCTTTGCATTCTGGCAGAATTAGCAAACTAGAACAGTCTTAATTAGATCACTGTAGTCCTTTAAAAGGCTCAGGAAGAGAGACAGGAGCCAGAGCCAATAGAGATGCTTGGAGATGCAGACAGAAGGACATTTGGAGATGCTAAGAGATGAAGCCCAGAGTATGCCCCAGAGAATCTAAGAGAGACATGTCCTGGGAGGAAGAAGCAAAGACACAGAGGAACTGAGAGGGAGAAGCTAAGACAGACACCCTGAGACATTTTGGAGAAAGCCATTTTGAAACATAAAGTGGGAGCAAAGGACAAGCAGACACTAGCCACGTGCCTTCCCAGCTGACAGAGTTGTTCCAGATGCCGTCGGCCACTTTTCAGTGAAGGTATCCTCCTGTTGGTGCCTCAGTTTGGGTACTTTTATGGCCTCAGAACTGCAAATTTGTAACCTAATAAATCCCCTTTATAAAAGCCAATGTATTTCTGGTATCTCGTATAACATCAGCATTAGCAAACCAGAACACTTATATTGAACCACCCTTGCATACCTGGGATAAAAACTACTTGATCATGTTATATAATTATTTTAATGTGCTGTTGGGTTTGATTTGCAAGTGTTCTGTTGAGGATTTTTACATCTATATTCATTAGAGAGATTGGTCTGTAATTTTCTTGTAGTATATATCTCTTTGATATTAGAGTGATGTTGGCTTCATACAATGAGTTAGGTAGTGTTTCCTCCTTTTCAATTTTTTGGAAGAGCTTGTGCAGGATTGGTATTAATTCTTCTTGGAATGATTGGTAGAATTCACCTGTGAAGCCATCTGGTCCTGGGTTTTCTTTTTTGGGAGGTTTCTGATGACCAATTCAATTTCTTTACTTATAATTGGTCTGTTGAGGTCTTGGATTTCTTTTTCAGTCAGTGTAGGCTGTTTGTGTGTTTCTAGGAAATTGTCCATTTCATCTAAGTTGTCTAATTTGTTGGCATACAGTTGTTCATAGTATCATCTTATGATCTTTCTTATTTCTATGGGGACAGTGGTAATGACCCCTTTCTCATTTCTGATTTTATTTATTAGCATCTTCTCTCTTTTTTTCTTTGTCAGTCTGACAATTGCTTTTTTAATTGTTTTCTGAAATAAAATTACTGTGCTTTCTGGACATTTTTCCTTCAGAGAAACTATTCACTTTTTATTTCCTAATGAAATATATTTGATTTTGTAAAAGAAAAAAAAAGACTTTCAGCCTGGTCATTAACTGACAGTGAACCCTGTTGCAACCTCCCATTTCCTGTCTACTGACAGAACTGAGAAAAGCCAGCTGTCAAATCTCCTCACTGAATTATTCTATTGAAGCCTCTGTACACACATGGGAAAACCTGATTTGGTTCTTGACTTCTACCAATCCATCCCGCCAAGAGCCTTGGCTATCACTTCAGCAACCGCGTGAAATTTGGGGCCTGAGGACTTTTAGTTCACTGGGAAGAAGTCCTTCAATGTTTTGGTAACAGATAATATAAAAGATACCCACAAGCATCTATGAGATGTCACAAAGTGCTAAGCATTTTATACATTAATCATTTAAATAAACAACTTAAGAGAGAACCTGGGGAATTAAGACCAACAGGTTGCTCTCCTCTGGATTTTCATTGTGTACCTCTTCCGTTTAGACTCTGTTTAGTGCAAAAGCATCTACTTGGATACATATGATCTGGAGAGAGATGAGAAAGCTCCAGGACCCTGAAAAGCTAGAGTTCGATTGTGTGTAACCAAGATGACAAACCAAGGTGGCAAACTGAGAGCCCAAGTATGAGGTGCAGACAAGACCTGGAAGGTTTCTTTAGTCCAGCCATGAAGCGGGGAGCAGAAAAGAATAAAGGCTATGGATGGATTGTATGGTGTGTGGATATATCTCACTAAAACTGCTTAAAAAAAAAAAAGAAGAAAGGCAAACCCAGCATCCTTCTAGGAGGGGGCAATGATTGGTTCTTAAGGAACACTAGGAATCAGCCAGGAAAAGATAGCAGGGGAAGATGTGGAGAGAGGAGGGCATTGGACACAGAAATAACAGCATAAACAAAGCAAGAAGGCAAGGATGGAGAGAGAAATGGCACAGCTCAGCATAGGGAGATGAAAACTGGGGAGGAGTCCAGAGGTCACCTCAGAGGAGGCTGGCATCATGATAAAAAACCTGAGCCACCATTCTATGGGTGACTGACTGGGGACCTTTGGATGACTGTAGGCAGGGGACAATGGTCAGAGATTTGCAGTATATAACCATGATTGCAGCACAGCTTGGAAAGTAGATTTGAGGGTGACAGAGGGAGCAGGGATGCCAGAATTGAAGGGATGGCTGAGAGCCCAAGGGAGTCAGTAGCACTACGAACAGCCAGGTGGGGGTGTCTTTGGGAGTCAGGATATAACACCTAAGGACTGAATGGAAGGTGGCATGAGGGAGAGGCAGTTAGGGATGCCTCTTTCTAGCTGGGACAATAGGGAAAGAAACGGTAAGCAGGAAAGCAGGGGCAAAGGTTGGCAATTGTTGAGATGGCATGGTGAAAAATGAAGCCTGGGTATGAGATGAAGCTGGCTGTGGGAAACCCTGGCAGGTGGTGCTCGTTTGCTGCTGCTGCTGCTGTGCAAAATACCAGAAATGGATTGGCTTTTATAAAGGGGGCTTATTTGGTTACAAAGTTACAGTCGGAAGGCCACGGAAATGTCCAAATGAAGCAAGGCCAATGGCATCTGGAAAACCTGTTAGCTGGGAAGGCACGTGGCTGGCGTCTGCAAATGCCAGGTCATATTTCAGCTCCACTCTCAGCTCCTGTGCATCCTTCAAAGTGTCCCTCTTGGCTGCAGCTGCTCTGAATTCCTTCTGTTTCTGAGCTTTTATAGGGCTCCAGTAATTAAATCAAGACCCAAGCTGAATGGGCGGGGCCACATCTCCATGGAAGTAATCCCATCAACAGGTCACATCCTAATCAAAGGTGTTATTGCTAGTCACATCTGCATGGAAACAATCAAAAGGTTCCAATCTAATCAACACTAATACGTCGGCCCCCACAAGACTGCATTAAAGAACATGGTGTTTTGGGGGACAAAATACATCCAAACTGACACAGGTGGGAATTAGGAGCCAAGGGAAAAACCCAGGAATCGATAGTTAAGAGAAACCCAGGACTAAGACCAAAGAGGAACAACGGAAGGAAGACAATGGTTGGGACAGATTCCTCTCACGGAAGCAGGTATTTTCAAACTCTCTTTCAAAACTCCTGACTAAAGAGTAATATTGGGACATTCAAATAAAGGTTTTGGTAGTTTGTGCCCTTGACCCTGGGAGACAGAGCTCTCATGGAGAGCTGATTGCTTTCCCAAAGCCCCAGTCAACTCAGCAGGTGAAATTTTGCCCTAGTGCTCAGGGAAGTGCCAAAGGTACCAGACTTCACTAAACAGATCTTCTACTATTTTGCAAATATGCCCTAGAATTACACCCTCAAAGAAAGGGAATCCCCATTTCTCAAACATAAGTTGTATTTTACCTTTCCTGGCCCTATGTTCTAGAAGCATTTGCTAGGAGCACCTGGGGACTTGCCAAAAACTAGGGGACCATAAAAATTCTCTTCCACATCCAATTTCTTAGGATTAAAAAACAAAATCAAACCAAACAAACAAACAAGAAAAAATCTATGAATTTTTTAGTTTTAATCCATCAAACTAAAATGAAATAGGTAAGTTCCTTGTGTAAAAAGCTTATCATGTAAATGTTTATAATATTATTTAAATGAATATATTTCAAACGCAAATTGTGGGGGTGGGGATGGAATACTCCGTTTCTATCTTTAGGGGAGTAAGAAAAACTAGAAGTTTTGCTTTTTTTACATATATATATGTGGAGGAGGGCCAGACCTCTGGAGTGGGAGGCGGGAAGTCACCCAGGGAGCGAGGAGATGTGTCACCTCGGCCAAACCCTGGATTGGGAAGGTCTGGAGCAACCACTGGGGCCGGCAGGGCGAGCTCCTTCCTCTCTCTGAGCCCCTCCAAATCTGAGAACAAGTTATCAAATAAAAGAATTGTGAAAGGACTCACCCGCCATGCAAATTAGTGCTACTGTCCTATAACAAAGACTGCAAAATTTCTCTGGAGCTGCCGGACGACTCGGTGTCAATATTTTAGGCTGCAACGTTTTGTTGAATGCTGAAATTACTATATTCGAAAATCTATTGGAACCCTGAAGGTGTACCAATCTTTCTCCAAAACGTAACTTTACTCCCTCTCCCAAGAAAAAGGGAGGGGGCGCGAGGACGTCCACTTCCCATTGACGTCACTTTCTAGTCTTTGCAGTTCAAGGGAGGGCGCCCAGCACAGTTCAAGAGGTTCTCGCCCTCCCCCTTCGCATCCGGGCTCGGGACTGCCCAGGGGCGCCTTGGTGCGCTTTCTCCCGGTGCTGCACCAGCCCGGGTCCTGCGCTCCACGCTCGTGTCCTCCCTCACGTCACCTCCACCAGGTGAGGTCCTCACCCGGAGACCGAGACATCCGGCTGCGGGCCGACGGGAGGAAGCACATCCTCCCGGCCCCGGCAGCCCGCGCACCCTCCCCGGCCCGGCAGCCCGCGCACCCTCCCCGGCCCGGCTCCCCGCGCACCCTCCCCGGCCCGGCTCCCCGCGCACCCTCCCCGGCCCGGCTCCCCGCGCAGCCTCCGCGGACCCCGTTCTCCGCACATCCCTCCGCCCGCGCATCCTCCAGGGACCCTGCCTTCCGCACATCCTCTCCTACCCCGCTCTCAGCGCACCCTCCCCGGCCCGCCGCTCGCACATCCTTCCCAGCTCATGGCCTCCGTAAACCCAAGCCCTAGTCACCAGCCATGGAGGCAGTGGGAACGCTGCCAAAGCAGGCGACCGGCGAGCACCCTGCAAAGTGGGGACTCGAGGCCGGAAAGCGGAATCCGCACGCCCGGGAGGGGCCCCGGTGGCGCGCACTCACCGTCAGTCCCGGCCTTCAGCGCCCCGCGCAGGCACCCGTGTGAGACCCTTTGCGCCACCTGTTCACAGCGACGCGGGAGACAAATTCCGCTCGCACTGGGGACCCGGGCCTAGGCGGCTCCCAGGAGGCTGGCGGGACCGACCGCGTGGGAAAGGGCGCCGGGCAGTCGCTGACCCCGCGGGCAGATTTAAATAAGATGTCCGCCCCGGGGTCACCGCCCGGCCCCGGGCCTTGGCCGGAGTGGCTCAGTGGTCGGCGACCGGGGCCGCCCCCGCCGGACACGCCCCTGCCCCACCCCTCACCTTCCTCACCCACCCCCAGCCACGCCCGGGCAAGTCGCCGGGAACCTCTGCCGGCCACTGTTTCCCGCCTCTTTGGAGCAGATGGGCAGCTGTGAATAAGCCTTCCTGCCACTCATTAAGCACCCCCAGATTAAATCTCGTTTTACAGTTGAGGAAACTTGGATCAAAGAGGGTCATTGATCAGCCCAAAGTCCCAAAGTCACCGGGTCTGAGGGGAGAGGTTCGCCCATCCCCTGGGCGCTGGGACCAGCTGAAAGTGCCGAGAGGCATGACAGTGTTCTCCGGGGGATGCGCCGCGGGCTGGTGGTCAGCAGTGTGGGTGCTGTCAGCTCCGTGTTCCCTCAATCTCCCCTTTGTGGCATTTTGCGGGACCTTCCTGATCCCCGGAGCTCTCCAGTAGCTGGGGGAAAATCCAAGAGCCTGAGACAGTCACTTCCGACTGGCTAGGGAAATGGAGGCCCAGAGAAGGGAAGTGACTCATTCACAGCCACTCAGCGAAGACTGCAGAACTGCGCCTCAAACCCAAACCCCGAGCGTCTGTGTCCAGGGACTCTGCCCTACAAACTGTCCAGGAACCGCCTGCTGCCGATGCTCCCTCTTTTTCTCACAGGCTCTGCTGCTTCTTCCACAGGATTCTCTGACAGAGGACACAGACCTCCAGTGGGATGAGGATGGGGCAGTCTCGGGAGCAGGCACACACACCCGGTATCTGTCTCCCAAAAGGGAGAGCCCCTTCGTCAGAATCTCTGTGGAGGTTGACTGTTGTGGGGTGTGACCTCCTGGAAATGAAGGACTCGTGTTCCTTCATTTTCAAGAGAGCACAGGAACAGGGAAATCAAGCAAATACCAAAGAGCTTTGTTTTTTGTTTGTTTGTTTTGCTTTGTTTTGTAAAATTAAAGCCTTGCTACTAGGACAGAAAGAAAACTGTGCAAATACCAAAGAGTTGTTTTTTTTTTTTTGTAAAGTTAAAGCCTTGTCACTAGGACAGACAGAAAACAGTGTGCAAATACCAGAGTTTTTTTTTTGTAAAGTTAAAGCTTTGTCACTAGGACAGACAGAAAACAATGTCTAGCCAATTCTAAGCCATTCCTGAAAAACACTGTGTCATCAGTGTTTGCCAGCTTGCAGCACACCAGCTGCCACGTGAGTCCACCTTCAGCAGCAGCTGCTAGAAGGCAGAAAAGCCTGGAAAGCACCAAGGCTACCAAAGTGTTACCACTGGCCAAGTCGCTCCCCCAGGGCCTTTTGTAATCCTTCAGAGGAGAGCAGTTGGGGCACAGCAGAGAAGAGGGCTGGGATTGGGGTGGGGATAGGGGGTCTGGATGAGAGAAGGTGCCCCTGGGAGAGGCGTCACACAGAATCACGAAAGGCCAGGCTACACCAAATAATGGTATCCTGCTGCCCGACAGGTTCAGACTCCAGTCTCTGCAGACTCCATGTATTTCCCCCAGAGTGTAGCTGATACTGGTTTGAGATACGAGCTGCCTCAGCCCCACTCCCAATTTTCCCTCAATCAGTTGCTCTTCCCTTTTATCCCAAAGGCAGCTGCAGCTTTCCAGAACACAACTCAGAGAGGGCAGAAATTACCTAAAACAGGGTTTCTCAAGTCAGAAGACGGAGACTGAAAAAAAAAAAAAGGAGTGTTTTCCAAACAGCTGGCAAGACCCATAAGTAGGTCATGAAACCAATGTACTGTGTCATATTCCAGTTTGCTAATACTGCCGATTATGCAAAATACCAGAAATGGATTGGCTTTTATAAAGGGGGTTTATTTGGTTACATAGTTACAGTCTTAAGGCCGTAAAGTGTCCAAGGTAACAAACACATCAGCAATAGGGTACCTTCACTGGAGGATAGCCAGTGGTGTCCAGAAAACCTCCATTAGCTGGGAAGGCACGTGGCTGGTGTCTGCTTCAAAGTTTTAGTTTCAGTATGGCTTTCTCCTAGGACATTCCTCTCTAGGCTGCAGTTCCTCAAAAATATCACTCTTAGTTGCTCTTGGAGTATTTGTCCTCTCTTTGCTTCTCTGGAGCAAAAGTCTTCTTTTCAAGGCCATATCCAAAATGTTGCTCTGTAAACTGCAGCTCCTCTCTCAGCTCCTGTGCATCCTTCAAAGTGTCCTTCTTGGCTGTAGCAAGCGTGCTCCTTGTGTGTGAGCTTTTATAGGGCTCCAGTGAACTAATCAAGGCCCACACTGAATGGGTAGGGCCACACCTCCATGGAAATTATCTAATCAGAGTTACCTACAGTTGGGTGGGTCACATCTCCATGGAAACACTCAAAGAATTACAATCTAATCAACACTAATACATCTGCTGACACAAGATTGCATCAATGATAATGACGTTTTGGGGGACATAATACATTCCAACTGGCAGCCGTTATCCAGCATTTTCATTGCTCTGGACATAGAATGGAGCAGAAAAACATGAGCCTACCTTGTGTGTGGGTGGCATGTACCTTTCTGTCCCTCGTGGTGTTATCCGGACTCTGCTCACCCAGGAGCCCACCTCTCAGCTCTCAGGCTTGATTCCTTATGCTGAGGGACAAGGGTGATGAGGTCCTAGCTTTCCTGTTCATCAGTCTGGAGCCACAGAGGAACTGGAGCTCAGTCTTAGCCGTGGTAACTCGCTTTCCCAACTGACAGCTTGAAACTCGAGGAAGTGGAAGATTTCTATATGACTGGGGCACATTAGAGAGAGACATGTGAACTTGGCGGAAAAAAAAGTACAGAGATTGCCCCAGTCATTTTCATGTTTACAAAAAGGAATGAACAATAAAATGTTCCCATAAAACATTTATAGTTAATTTCCAGGAACCAGATGGATGCCAACAGCTGACCTGTGCTTGCCCTTTCGGTCTTAGTCTGCAGCAGAAGGTGGTACTGACAGAATGCAGGCTGCAGGCGTTTCACACACAATGTGGGCCTGAGAAGGGAATCCCGTGCAGGACCTCTGCAAATTGCCCAGCCCAGGAATCCAAAACCACAAAAGCAAGCGAATGCCAAGGATGTCACTGACGCCTCATGCTTCTGCACAGCATCTGAGCTCAGCCCCTGAGTCTAACAAATAGGAATAGTGCCCATTCAGCAGGATGGCTGGGAGGACCCGATAAGATAGAAAATGTATGATAATTGGTAGGTTCTTCTTAAATTGCACTTTCCCTCCATCTCGCTCTCTCATCTTATAGAACCATTCAACACCCTACGATACCTCTCTTGTTGCTGCTTTGTTTTGAAAATTCAGGATCGTTGCGTCTTCTGGATTGCCATTAATAACCTTCAAAGCCATGTCGGCATAAGCTACAAAGTTTGCTGATCATTTTCTAAAGTTCAATGGGAAACCACCTTAGGAAATAAGAAAAGCAGTTGGCAAGGAAATCTAGGCAACCCTTGAGGGGGTTAAGTCCCACACAGGTTAGCTCAGGGACCTTTCTGCCCCATCTCCTGTCTTGTTTCCAATTCCCTGCATGCGCCAAGCTCCTTCTCAAGGCCTTTCCGCTGGTGTCCGCTGACTGGGCCAGAAACATTCTCTTCCCCTCATTTAGGTCTCAAATCAAAGGTCATCTCCCAGAGAGGCCTTCCCTGACCCTCAGTCTCTTCCCATTTTTAATTGGAATTTCTTTGAGATAATTGTCACATTTTATGAAGATAATAGTAGATTATGAAGTTGTAAAGGAATAAAACAGAAAGAACCTATAGCCTTTTCCCAGTTTCACCCCATGATAACATTTTTGCAAGACTGTAGTAAGTACCACACCAGAATATTGACATTCATACACACCCCCAATCTTATTTCTCCAGTTTCACTCATTTGTGTGTGTGTGTGTATGTAAATGTGTATATTTTACTCTATACAATTTTATTACGTGAGATATCACTGCAGTCAACATACAGAACAGTTCCATCACCACAAGGATTCCTTGTGTTGCTCTTTTATAAACATACCCACAGCCTTCCTAATTTCCCCCATCTTTAAGCCTTGGCAGCCACTAATCTGTCCTCCACTTTGAAAATTTTGTCATCTCAAAAATGTTATGTACATGGAATCATACAATACATAAACTTTTAAACTGGTGTTTTTCACTCAGCATAAATGCTCTGGAGATTCATCAACGTTGTGGTATCTATCAGTTTGTTTGCTGCTCTTTTATTGCTGGTCATATTCCAGGGTATGGACATATCACAGTTTGCTTAACCATTCACCCGCGAAAGACATCTGGGCTGTTTTCCAGTTTTAGGCTATTACAGATTAAAACTGTCAAGAACATTCCTTTTCTGGTTTTTGCATGAACATAAATTTTCATTTCTCTGGAATAAATGACCAGGAGTATAACTGCTGGGTTGCAGGGTAAATGCATGTTTAATTGGACAAGAAATTGCCAATCTTGTCTCCAGAGTGGTTGAACTATTTTACATTCCTTCTAGTAATGAATGAGTGATCTCGCTTCTCTGTATCCTCACCAATGTTTGTTGTCACTATTTTTCATTGTATCTAGACTGAGAGGTGTGTAGTGATAGCTTATGGTGATTTTAATTTGCATTTACTTGATAGTGAATAATGTTGAATATCTTTTAATGTGCTGAATGTCATCTGTATAGCCATTCATGTCTTTTGCCCATTTTCTAATTGGATTTTTTTTTTAATTTTTGAGATTTGAGAGTTCTTTATATATTCTACATATGAGTACTTTGTTGGATATGTAGCTTGCAAATACTGCATCCCAGTTTTTAGTTTGTCTTTTCATCCTCTTTATATGAGTGTTCACAGAGCAAAATATTTTTTGATGAGGTCAATTTATCAAATTTTCTCTTTCTGAATTGTGCATTTAGTGTCAAGTTTAAGAACTCTTTGCCCAGTCCTGAATCCCAAAAATTTTCTGCTGTTTTGTTCCAAAAGTTTTATAGTTTTATGGTTTGTATTTAAATAAAATAAAATGATATTTTTGAGTTAATTTATGCATAAGGTGTGATGCTTAGATTACAGTTACCTATGAATATCTTGGCTTCTGTGCCATTTACTGAAGAGTCTGTCCATCTCCATTTGTACCTTTGTCAAAAGTAGATGAGCATATTTCTATGAGCCTATTTTGGGATTTTCTGTTCTGTTCCAATGATCTATGTGTCTAGCCCTCCTCTGTTGATACCACACTGTCTTGATTATTGTAGATATATAGTAGGCTTTAATATCTGGTAGAATGATTCTTCCCACTTCAGTCTTCTTTCTCAAGGTTGTTTTAGCTGTTCTAATGTCCGTGCTTGTCTTTAAAAATTTTAGAATAAGCTTGTCTATGTCTAGTAAAAACCTTGCTGAGATTTTAATGGGAATTATATTAACCCTATAACTCAATTTGGGAAGAATTGACACCTTTTTCTACTTTGAGTCTTCTGATCCACAAACAAAGTATGTTTCTCCATCATTTAGGTCTTTTTTTATTTCCTTCATCAGCATTTTGTCATTTTCAGCATACAAATCCTGTACATTTTTTGTTATGAGTATATCTATTTATTTCATTATCTTTGGAGAGATTGTAGATGGTATTGTGTTTTAAATTTCAGTTTCTGTATGTTTATTGTTAATATTCAGAAATATGAATTTTTTATTTGTTTTATCTTGTGACTTTGCTGAACTCACTTATTACATCTAGAGTTTTCTTGTGTATGTATTGTTATTGTTGTAGATTCTTTGCAATTTTCTACATAGATAATCATGTCATCCACAACTAGAGGTAGTTATATTTATTCCTTTCTTCTCTGCATGCCATTTATTTTCTTTTCTTTGCCTTGTTGCTGTGGCTAGAACTTTCAGTACTATGTTGAACACTAGAGATGAGGACAGATATCTTATCTTGTTCTGATCTTAGAGGTTAAGTATTCAGTCTTTCACAATCAAGTATAATGTTCACCGTAGGTTTTTTTGTAGATGTCCTTTATCAATTTAAAATAGTTCCCTTTTATTCCTAACATACTGAGGATTTTGATTAGGAAGGGGTGTTGAATTTTGTCCAATGCGTCTTCTCTTCTTTAGTATGCTGGTATAATGGATTGCATTGATCAATTTTTTTTATTCATTTTTATTGAGATATATTCACATACCATGCAGTCATACAAAACAAAGCATACATTCAATTGTTTGCAGTACCATTATATAGTTGTGCATTCATGACCAAAATTAATTTTTGGCATTTTCATTACCACACACACAAAAATAATAAGAATAAAAGTTAAAATGATAAAACACTGGGTGCCTTCCCCCCCTTCCCTGCCCCCCCCCATTTTTCTACTCATCCACCCATACACTGAACAAAGGGGAGTGTGGTCCACATGACTTTCCCAATCC
>PVKY010011477.1:0-12003 GCA_004027775.1 Bradypus variegatus
GCAGGGAAAGGCCTCAGCCGCACTGCGGCTGCTCCTCCCCGGGCTGCCCAAACCCAGCCCTGGAACCCGTGCCAGGAGGGTCCCACACCCCTTAACTCTCTCACGGGGCTACCTGAGCTCAGGGGGAACCCTCAGCCCATCATGCGCCCCCAGATGGCACTGGCAGCCTGTCCTGGGGCCAGGGTCTGGTCAGGTCCTTTCACGCCGGCTGCTGGTTCCTCTCCCTGCAGCCCCGGAGCCCCAGGCAGGGCACAGGGACAGACACAAGGTGGGGGCCCCTCCTGTCTGGACCCTGGTACCTCCCCCTCCCACAAGAAACCCCTCCTTCCCCGGTCCTGATCCTGCAGGAAACCCCTCCTGCCCCCTCCTGTCTGCAAGGTTGAGCTGCTGCTTTGAGAAACCCAACAATGCCCTTGCCTTCCCCAGTCACAACGAAGATGTCTGTCCGGCATTCGGTCTGTACGCTGTTCGCACACTTGGAGGGGTCCCTGTTTCTCTCTCGTTTCCATGGGATTCCTCCTTCCCTGTCCCTGGGCTCGGACCCTCTGCTCTTCCCTGTGGTTCCCAGGGAGCCATTTATGCTTGGGAGGGCACAAGGCTGCTGGGCAACTCATCGAGGTGACACCCCGTCTTCCCAAGAGGCCAGAGTCCCCCAGCGGCTCTTGCAGATCCGAGTGGCCTGGTCCTCCCTGGCACATCCGGCATCACGTCCTTCACCCGCAGCCTCACCCCGGGCCAGCCCTGAATCAGGCCCCCCAACCTCAACCCAACATGCATGAGGGACCCTGGCCCTGATCACCACAACTTGGGGTGGTGGGGTTAGCTGATGGGGGCAGAGGCTGTGGGGTGGGATTAGGTGAGGCCTATTGCACCTCCACAACTCCTGTGTGCCTCCCAAACTTAGGGTACTCTGTGGGGTCACAGGGAGGCTCCCATCCCTCCAGCTGCTTCCCTTGGTTAGGAGGGAAGATGCCCTCCTGGTCCCTCAGCAACTCTACCTCTCACCCAGCACTCTTGTGTCCCGCTCGCTACCTGCTGGGCTCATGAAGACTGTCCTGAAGGAGAGACGGGGACACACAGCCACGGTAACTGGGGGCTCTGCCTTCCAGCGCCTCCCCTGGGGCTGGCTGGGACCCCACGTGCACGCCCAGCATGGCCTCTACTCCCACCCGTCTCGTTTCTGCCAAAATACCCTCCCCTCCCCTGCCCAGGCCCTGGGGAGATTTGAGGGCCCGGACTTTGTTTTTGAGGCATAAAAACGGGGCAGTGTGTGGCATTCAACGGCACCCACAGGACCTGTGAGATCTTTGGCTGGTGCCCCGTGGAGAGCGGCCCTGTTCCCACGTGAGTTGTCTCCAGCCTGCTATGTGGGGTCCCTGGGGGGCCGTGGGCACCTGCCCTCACCTCCCTCCATCCTCAGGAAGCCCCTCCTGGCCCAGGCTGAGAACTTCACTCTTCATCAAGACACCGTCATCTTCAGCAAGTTCAACTTCTCCAAGTGAGGCTGGGCAGGTCCTGGGGGCTCCAGATGTCCCCGCCCCACCCCAGGACCCCACCTGCCGTCCTCTCCTCCCCATCCAGGTGCAACGCCCTGGAGACCTGGGACGCCTACTTCAAGCAGTGTCGCCACCACCCCCTCTCCAGGCCCTCCTGCCCCATCTTCTGGGTCGAGGACATCGTGGAGGCAGCTAGGGGGGCCTTCGAGGACCTGGCCTTGCTGGTGGGTCTGGGGTCTGGGTTCCGGGAGGGGTCTCGGGCCTCCTGGCGGTGGAGAAGTGACGTGGGGTCTGCAGGGCGGAGTGGTGGGCATCCGCGTCCACTGGGAATGTGACCTGGATACCGGGGGCTCCGAGTGCTGCCCCCCACACCTTCCAGCTGCAGGAGACGAGCTACAGCTTCCAGTGAGGCCTGTTCCCCCCTTGCCTGCTGTGGCTGCTTGCTGGCTCCTGCTCCACTTGCAGGGACAGGCCGGCCACCCCGAGGACTGAGCTGGCTTCCACAACCCCCCAGCAGGCTGCCCAGGGGCTTTAGATGCTATCCAGTGCCTGCCTCCACCGCAAGCCAGATACTGAATCCAGGGTGGGGGGTATGGAAGGGTGGGGGCCCTGCCTGGGGACTTGCAGGACTAGGTTGGGGTGATGGTGGAAGAAATCCCACCTTTACACCCCCAGGAGCACTCTCTTGCCCCCTCTCCCTGACCCCCACCTTGGCATGTGGCCCCCTCTGGCTGGGAGCCTCAGAGCCATCTGTTCTGGGGAGACACCTGCAGGGAATCCATGGAAATGGGGAGAGCTAGTGGCCCCAGACAGACGTGGTGAGCAGGTGACTCTCCAGCGTCTGCCACCTCTGGGACCACCCAGCAGCTGTGGGCCCAGGCCGTTCTGCTGGAGGGCTGGGAGGGGAGCAGAGGGTAGTGAGCCTGTGGCAGGGGTCACTGAGGGCCTCGGGACATCCTGGGGTCCTTGGGGCTTCCCTGAGCTCAGGGGCCTTTTGCAAATGGAAACTACAGCCACCCCAGGCCATGCCCTGGGACCTGTCTGAGCAGCTGCCTGTCCCAGCCTGGGTGCCAGCTAATGGGGTCCCTGGCCCTTGAGGGGAGATGTATCTGGAAGGAATGTTGCTATCAGTGGTCAAGAGGATGACCTGGCCCCCTCTAACTGGCTGATCACATTCTAGCTCTGGAACTTTCCCCAGAACCCAGTCCTGTCTGCTGGAGAAAATCCCCAGGTCCTGGCTACAGAGGCCAGGCCCCTCTCACTCCCACGTGTGTGGGCAGGGGTTCGGGGTGTCCCCTTAAGGCTGCCAGGGGCTACTTCCCTGTGTGCCCCAGAGGCCAGAGTGGGCCTGCTGGCTGTTTGCCCTTGGAGCCGCGTCCAGGGCTGGTGCTCCTGCTGGGCTGGCACCTGGGATGGATCATCTGATTCCAAGAGACTTGGCAAAGCCCTTGGGGGTCCCTGCAACCCCTTGATCCTGAGTCTGTCCACGGGAGGCAGGCCAGCGGGGTGGGAGAGGGGTCCTGAGGGGCTTTGTCATCACATTAGGCACCAGATAAACTCATGTCACAGCTACAGAAGGTGGGGAATAAAACCTGACAGAGCCACCAGCTTCCCACATTGTATTTACAGGACATGGGTGGGCAGGGGATGGAGGACACAGAACAGATATGGGTAGATCCTAGGCTTTCTTGGGGACCCTCCCACAGGGACTGGGGCCCCTCATGCATGAGTCCTTCCCTAGCCCTCACCTGAAAACCTTTAGTGGCTGGGCAGAGAGTCAGCTGTTTCAGTTGAGAGCTGCAGCCCTGGGACAATGGAAATGAGACCTGAGGATGCAAACAGCAGTTGTCTCGGTCTTCTGAGGGCAGTGGCTGCACCTGTGGCTGCCTGGGTGGGTGGGGGTCATGCAGGCACCTACCCCCATGGAGTCCTGTGCCTCATTGTCCCCAGGCAGGTCCCAAGACAGACACAATCCCATCTAGGAGCCCTGGGAAGCCAAGTGCTCTCTGGACATCACAGCCCTTCCCAGGCAGCCTCCTTGGATCTCACTTCTGCTCCCCGGATCTGGGGATAGATCCTGACCGCAGTCCTGTCCAGGGCCCTGTTTGGAGACATGGGTTGTTCCCAGGTGTGTGAGGGTGTGTGTGGCTCCCTGCTGAGCTGGGCAGAGGGCACTGGCGCTGATGTCCCCTTCACAGAGCCTTGGAGCCCTTGCTGAGGCTGGGGGAAAATCACCTGGTCCCAGGGGCAGGTGGGGACTCAGTGCCACAAAGAAAGCCACAGTGGACACAGCACAGGACATGGGGACAGCTGAGCAGGTGTTATTGTGGATTCCTGGGACCACAAGTCCCTTCCCTACCCACCCGCTCCCCACCTGCAGCTGGAGTTGGGTGCCATCAGTTGGAAGGAGCAGGGCAGAGCATCCACTGCACCAGGCTGGCCCCAGCCCATCCCTGGAGATGTGGACTCAGCACTCGGGCTGAAGTCTAATGTCCTGGGGCTCCCTGACCTAGGCAGGCCTGTGAGGCCCCTGAGCTTGCCCAGGACAAAAGGGGCAAAGCATCAGCAGAAATTCTTGGCCGACTTCATGGCTCAGTGGGCTCCTCTGTGTGGCCAGGCTCCTGGGCAGGTGGCCGGCTGAGTGGCTGCATCTCCTGCTCCGTCTCCTCCTGGCTGTCTCTACCCGAGGCCTCCTGCAGGGTCAGTTTGCTGTGCCGGTGCCGTAGCTGAAATACACGGTGAGTCCTGCAGGGATGGGAGGTGGGGGTGGTGGGAGCTGAGGGGCTGGCCCTGCCCACCGTGCCCTCTCCCCACAGCCCAGCCCTCATCCTGCCCCCCTGCCCCCCACTCACCCATCAGCAGCCAGATACAGAAGCGCAGCCAGGTCAGGTGGCTCAGCTGCAGCACGAGGCAGATGTTGAGCAAGATGCTCAGAGCCGGTGTCAGGGGCACCAGGGGCACCTAAGGGGGCAACGGCAGGGCTGGGCATCCTTTCCCACCTATGGAGGATGGGGAGACAAGCACCTACCCTCCAGGCCAAATAAAAGGGGGATGGACATGGTGGTCCCCCCAGACATTGGGCCCTCTTTCATCCATTCTGTGGCAGTAGAGGCCACTAGCCAGTAGGGAGCAGGGGCTGGGGGAGGTACCTGGAAAATGTCCTGCCGGTGCTGCTGCTGGTGGGCCCCCAGGACGGCGAGACTGAGCAGGAAAACGACCCCGCTGGACAGAAGCAGCAGGATGTAGCCCCAGCGAGGCAGGTGCAGGACCGAGTCCCCAAAGGTCAGCACACAGCCCAGGGTGACGGCCGAGGCCACCAGGAGGCCCAGTGCCCAGGTCACGGCTGTTCCTTGTCCACAGCTGTCCAGGAAGCCCAGGTAGGGCCTCAGGGCTGGATGCAACCACCTGGGCTTGGGGGCCACAGATTGCCCTGGAACTTCATTCCTGGGGCAGAGGCCTGCCTGGCCTGGGGACCCAGGTGGAGAGTCCTTCTGGAAGTGCAGCACAATGACACTGGCAGCCACCAAGGTGTAGGTGAGCAGTGACACAATGGACAGGAGCTGCACCAGTGCCTTGAGGTCCAGCAGAAGCGCCAGGGTAGCCATGAGAAATCTAAACAGCATGATGGCCACCACAGGGACAAATGTGTCATGATGGACGTTGCCAAACACCTTGAAGATCAGCCATCGACCGGCATGGCACAGATGATGCACATGGCAGGGTGCAGAGGTTGCTGAGCAGGACGGTGGCCATGGCTGCAGCAGAGTGGGGGGGCCAGTCAGGGCAGGGGTTCTGGATTGTCACTTCCCACCCAGGAGGAATGGGGCACCATGGTTTTCATCACTTCTCATTACTTCTACCCAGGATAGACATTCGCTGCACAATTTGGAGGCGGGGTGGAGGGTCTCTGACATTAGAGCCCTCCTGGGCCCCATTATAGAACAGGTGTGTCCCCCAGGGCTCAGGCTGGGTGTGGGTGCTGCCTCCCTCTCCACCCCAGCCCACCGTGCCCCAGTTCATGGTTCCCACCCTGCCCAGCCCTGATCCTCACCACAGATGGAGCCGGCATCCACGATGATGCCGGCCCAGCAGTAGCCCCGCAGGTAGAAGGCGTCGGCCAGCGCTGAGTCTGTGTTGAGGCTGTGCCAGGGCACCATGAGGGTCAGCATGGTGGAGACCAGGATGTAGGCGGTGGCCGCCAGGCCCAGCGAGAAGGCAATGGCCATGGGCACTGCCCGCCATGGGTTCCGAGCCTCCTCACTGGAGGTGGCGATGACATCAAAGCCCACAAAGGCGTAGAAGCAGGTGGCGGTGCCCTCTAGGATGCCCAAGAGGCTGAAGGGTGCAAAGCCGCCCTCCTGGGAGCTCCAGTTTTGCGGGTGGGCCAGGGTGAAACCCAGGATGGTGGTGAAGAGGATGACGCCCAGGCTGATGGCCGAGGGGGTGTGGTTAACCCAGGGGGACACGCTGAGTCCACAGGAGATGAAGATGGAGACAAGGAGGACAATGCCAGCAGCCAGGAAGTCTGAGTAGGGGGCCAGGTAGGGCACCTGCCTGACACCCAGGTAGGTCTCGATGAAGTTGCAGATCTGGTAGCCAAAGATGGCGTCCAGGTAGCTGCTCCAGGCCTGGGCCACAGCAGCACCACCCGGATTATGTACATGAGCAGCACGTCCCAGCCGATCAGGAAAGCCCACAGCTCACCCATGGTCACATAAGTGAAGACATAGGCAGAGCCCATGTGGGGCACATGGGCCCCCATCTCCGCATAGCACAGGGCAGCCAGCAGGGAGACCACGGCGGCCATGGCATGGGACACGATCACGGCCGGGCTGGCCAGCTCCTTGGCCACAGCGCCCGTGAGCACGTAGATGCCTGAGCCCACCATGCCCCCCACACCCAGCAGGGTGAGGTCCAGCATGGACAGGAGGTGATGCGGCCACATCTCCATGGTGGACTCCTCCAGGGGCTTCAGCCGGTTCAACTTCTGGCAGAAGCACACCAGGCTGGCAGCGCTGGGCAGTCCCCAGGCCATGGTGGGCAGCAGAGAGGAGGTTCAGAGCCAGCCCCCAGCACCTGCCAGGGTCAGAGGGGAGTGAGGGGCTGCCCAGCTGGGGTCAGCATTCTTCAGGGCCTCCTGGAAATCCCATCCACAGCCCATCCCTGACCCTGCCCTGGGGATTCCAGCACCAGCATGCGGGGCCTGCTGGAGGGCTTGGATCTACTGGGAGGGGTCAGGGTCCTGTCCCCAGGGCATCTGGTGCAGCCAGACCTGGGGGCGAGCTGGGTGGCATTGAAAACAAACCCCAAGGAGCAGGAGCTGAGAGGTCCTCCTGGTCTGGGATCTGGGAGCACAGTGGAACCCTGAAGCTTCCCAGTAGCTGAGCCAGGTCTCCAGGAGCCAAAAGAGGAATGATCTACCACCCAGGATGTGGTCTCTGCATGCCTGTCAGCTGAGGCTGGCAAGAGGGCACTCTGGGCAGGCCAGGGGCATCAGTCAGTTCAAATGGAGCGTCAGCATCGAGCCATAGCTGAGAGAGCAGGAAGGAGGGGTCGAGAAAAAGTAAACCAAACCTTAATTCTCAGAACCAGCTGAGATAGCTTTGTGGGGGGGTTGAGAATGGGAATTTCCACCCCAAAACCTGGCCTAAAGCCTCACAACTGTCTGACACACGAAGCCCGGACAGAGCCCTACCAGGTGCATGCCCTGTCCTGGGAGCGGTGAGCTGGCCTCTGTCACATCCATCCCTATGCAGCAAACTTGCTATCTCCCTGCAGGGGAAGGCCCTTCAAGAAAGCTTTACTGCTTGCTGCTTTTCCTGTTTTCCATGAATTCTTTCTTGAGACAAGGAAACAAGCCTGCACTGGAGCACACCTCGGGTTTCTGGCAACATGCTTCTGGTGACCCTTGAAGGATACCGAAGAAGTCATCTTCCTCCCAGGAGGGCACCTGCCCACTGGAGCTGCACCTCATAAGCCACGCCCCTTGGTGAGGATCCTGCCGTGCTGCGTGGCCTTTTGTCCTTAGTCTTCTAGCTGCTGGGAATGAGTTTGTCCCTAGGTCTGGAAATCTCAGAGGAGACAATGAGATCTGCAGACAAGGGACCATATGACTACTTGCCTAATAGAAGATATGAAAATTGTACCACTAAGCCCGAACATCATCCTATTGGGTGAGAAAACCATGCTCTGTTTCACAGAAGGCTAGTCAAGGCTGTGAGAAAGTAGAGCAATGGAGACACAGACACTGAGGAACGACATGTTATGGTAAAAACCTACTTCACAAGACAGCTTCAGAATAAGGAGAAAAGTGCAACAAATATACTCAGGAACTTCAAACAGCTATGAATGTTGTTACGAAGCTTGCCTTTTCTGTCTTTAATAATTGGGACTGGACTGTAGAAGAGGAGAGCGCAAGGAGGGGCTGGAATAAGGTGAGGCTCAGAGCTGTAGCTGTAAATGGTGAGCAGCCACCTCAGGGCCACACGGAGTAGAAGCCACCAGGAGCCTGTCATCAAGGCTGAGAGTCAGGGCCTTGGAGGTGACACTGCCCCCAAGGATGAAGGAAGCCCCGAGGACAGAGAGGGTCTTCAGGGCCCTGAACACAATGCGGGAAGGCAGGACACTGGGTCTGAGTGCACTGAGCCCCCACATGGAGCTAGGGCTCCCCAAATCCCATTTTGGCCACCCCCACCAGGAGTGATGGGTCCCCCAGATTGAGGGCTCATCTTACCAAACTGTCACTCCTCAGAGTTTGGGAGAGCACCAGTAACAACCCCGGCGGGGAAGTTCAACATTGGTGCATTCTTCCCCAGTTCCTCAGGGAATATTCCCCTGCAGCTATATCCTCAATCTCTGCCCAAATAACTTTGGGATGAATAGGAACTTCACGTGAACCTGTAAAACCTACTGTATCTCACCTCCTATTCAAACTTCCATGTAATTACAGTGTTTGAATAAACTGACTGTACAAGTTAAATTATTTAGTGTGCTGCAGAAAACATAGCTCTGGTACCAAAGAAACATCTCTTCCCTTGGTCTCACAGAGAAGTTGAAGTTTTAAAACAGTCAGTATTCGCCTTTACCCTTTAGACCATTAAATTTTTAATTCATATGGGAGCCACCTATTCCATCTTAACCTCTCACTCCAAACCCACTCCTCTAAAACCTGTCCCACAGTGGAGTAAATGGGAAGTGTTGGGCTCCAGCCTTCACCCAACTTCTCCCTTGCTGAATTGGTAGTGTTCTTTTGAATCATTAGTTTTTAGTACTAAGAGAGCCTCGCACCCCATTTCCAGGAAGAGACCTACTGAAAGCATTAGGTGCTCAAATCCAAGTAACAGTCTCTGTGGAGCAAGAACCTGAGAGCCCCTTGGAAAATATAGCAGCATTAAGTATGGTGTTGACTGGGGCTGAGAGCGCTCCAGAATCTCTCCCCTCAGAGTTAAGAAATCAACTGGATCCAAAGTCTGGGAAACAGACCTGCAGGGAAGGCAATTCATGTGCCTCCTGTTGTAATTCAGTACAGGTGAGACCTCCCTTTCCCAAGAGAAAGTACACCCTTAAGCTGGGGAGCCTTAAAGGTATTCATCCCCTTATCAAAAAGTCCCCTTGTAGGACTCCCATTGTTCTACCCATGAGAAAGCTATATAGGACTTACCAGCTAGCACAGTATCTTAGGGCCATAAACCAGGTTGTCATTCCCTCCACCCCACAGCCCCTCACCCTTACACCCTCCTCAGTAACATCACAAGCTCCCCCAGGTGTGCTCAGGTCTGGATCTAAGGATGCTTTCCTCTGCAGCCCTCTACACCCAGAGTCCCAGTTTCTATTTGCCTTTTGAATATCCTGGGCCTCAGGGTGCCACCCCACCCAGCTCACCTGCACAGTCCTGCCACAAGGGCTCAGGGACAGTCCTCATCTTTTTGGGAGTGCGCTAGGCCAGGATTTTGTCCTCCTGCATTTGGAATCTAGCTCTCTCCTACAGTGTGGATGATTTATTAATTTGGAGTCCAACAAGTGAAGCCCCCCTTAGGGACTTCTCATCCAAGAGAGTTCAAGCTGTGCTCTCAGTACTGCCCCCTGAGGCTGAGACAGAATTAAGAGCCTTCCTAGGACTGGCAGGGTACTGCAGGATATGGACACCCCACTTTGGAGAAATTGTCTGGCTGCTGCGTGAGACCGTTGGGGGACTAGATAATGCCCCCTTAGAGTGGGGAGCAGAGTGGGCTACTGCCTTCACCACCCTCAAAAATGCCCTCACCATGCTTCCTGCCCTAGGTCTGCCAAATTAGATAAGCCCTTTCTTCTATTTGGGACTGAAAGTAACCAGTAACATTGAAATCTTGGTGCAAGTCCTTGGCAGCATTCCCAGACCTATTGCTACTTTCAAAGCCATTAGATGCTGCAGCTCAGGGCCGGCCACTTTGCTCACAGCAGTAGGGGACCCGGCCTCACTTATGGAACAAGCCACCAAGTGAACATGGGGATAAACTCTCACAGGATATACACACCACCAAGTCAGAGACGTTCTGGAAGCAAAAGGATGTGAGTGACTTTCACATCATAGGCTCCTGAAGTATCAAGCGCAGCTCTTAGACACACCAGAGGTTCAAATCCAAGTCTGTCCCACCCTGAACCCAGCAACTCCACTGCCAATAAGCCCAGACCAAGAGAGTTCACCCCTCGAGCCCTCATGCACAGAGACAGTGGCTCAGAATTATTCTACTGGTGCTCTCCCAAACTCTGAGGAGTGACAGTTTGGTAAGCCCAGCCCTTAGACAACGGAGTTAGGGTGGTTCACAGACAGGAGCAGCTTTGTAAAAGAGGGAGTCAGTGAAGCAGGATATGCTATTGTCTCCCTGCAGGAAGCCATAGAAGCAAAGCCTCTTCCCCTGGGACATCCACCTAAGAGGCTGAACTCCCAGCCCTTCCTAGGGGGTTACTGCTGACAGCCGGGGAAGGATTAACCTCTACCCCGACTCTTAAGTGTGCTTTCCTCATGCCGCGTGTTCATTCTGCTATCTGGATGGAAAGAGGGGGGCTCACTGATGATATCTCCTGTCAAAAATAGACAATGAATACTTCACCTGCTAGAAGCTGTGCTTCTCCAGGAGTTTGTGGTGATCCACTGCCCGGGGCACCAAAAGTCTATTTAGCAGCCAAAGGAAATGGCAGAAAAGATAAAGCTGCCAAAGTAGCTGCCAAGACCCTATCTCCAGGGCAGCGTGAGTCCCTGGCCCCTCACTTCCACTTCCGACTCCTGTCTACATCCAAGAAGAAAAACTAGCTAAAGAAATGGGGTGTATCAGCAAATGGATGGTTTGTCAAAGAAGGGAGAATGTTCCTGCCCAGTGAGGTGCAGTGGAAGTCATCCAAGGCCTCCACCAGCCGCCCACCTGGGCAGGGAGGCTCTCACCTCTCTAGCATGGAAAGTACTTGAAACAAATGATTTAGAAAAAGCCATTTAGAAGACTACTCAGAGTTGTGCTTTGTGTGCTATTAACAAACAAAGTCCATGTGCCTGACACACCCGCCAGCCCTCACACCCCAGTGCAGAGATGGGAGCCCACCCAGGAGAGGACAGGCAGGTCAGCTGCACCCACATGTCACCTTGCCAAGGATTCAAGTACTCACTAGTCTTTGTAGATACCTTTCCAAGGTGGATAGAAGCATTTCTCACTCCAACAGAAATTGCTTATATTGTGTCTAAGATCCTCGCTAAAGAAATTATCCCCAGATTTGGGTTCTGTCACAGGTTCATCTCTTTACACCTCAAACCTATGATCTGTGTTACAAGATGTCTGAGCCTCATCATGTCATGATTCAGTGGGTTTGGGCTTCATCAAGCAACCTCCCACTCAATTAAGAGTACAGGGACAGACAGTAGCATAAAAGTAAAAAGCACTCAAGACAAAAAATCACCTTTAACACATATTTACTAAAAATCACTTAAAAGGAACCAGTTCATGGTGTAAAAATTAATGGATAAGGGGCCCCCACTCCTCCAGACACCGCTGGACATGAGGTCAGTGAGCTCCCACTTCTCCCAGTTGCAATAAATTTATACCATCTTGATTTACAGTAACTTTAAGTCATATTCTATTTTTACATTAAATGATGCTTCACAGACATGAATGTTTCATGGAGTGAAGCATCTCAACCCATGAGTGGTTCAAGCTCAAAGGAAGGTGTCCACGTTCAGAGACTTAGCCTTGGATGCCTGTAAAACTCTACTGATAATATTTCTAGTCGTTAAGCTATCATTTCCATAAGAGCAATATACATACTTTTACTTGTAGAAAACTTAGAAAAGAGGTTAGGGTTAGGGTTGTGTCTAACTTGTTAATATAGTTTTTATTTTAGTCTATTGATTAGTTTAGCCATTACATCATATTGATAAACATACACTGGATTAGGACTGTATTCAACCTTGCTACATTGTTTACGACTTCTCTATGATTAAAGTAACAGCTGCAGCCCGTCCTGTTTCCACAGAGGACCAGGT
>PVKY010011478.1:0-11987 GCA_004027775.1 Bradypus variegatus
GGGGTGGGGGGCGGTGACACGGGGGGCCGGGGACACGGGGTGGAGAACGGGAAGGGAGGAGGAAGCCCGCGGCACTTCCCAGGAGGAAGAGGTGCGCGCGGCTCGGCCCCGGGTTTCCCCCAGGTGTGGCCCGCGGTATAAAGGGTGCTGGCTACCGCCAGGTGCTTACCAGGTGCTCGCCAGGTACCCGCCAGGTGCTCTCCAGGTGCTCTCCAGGTGCCAGGTGCGCGCCGCCGCCGAGCGCTCCGAGCCGCCGCCATGGTGAGCCCGGCGCCTGCGCAGTAGGAACTGACTCCGCGGGTTGCGGTTCGCCGACACTGGGGCTGAGGATGCTGGCCTGGGGGCCGGAAGCCCCCGAATCTAGGGGGAGGAGGGGAGCCAGCCCCCACCCAGGGGCCCTGGTGCGGGGTGCCTTGGGGTGAGCGGCCAGCCCCTCTGAGCCCGTTTTCCCATCTGTAGAGGGGGAGGCTGGACCCCACCTTTCCAGAGGGCCCGGGGCCAGCTGGGGTGGGAGCTGGTGCCCCTCCCTGGCCTCACCTGACCCCCACCCGTCTCTCCCACAAGCTCCTCCCCAGCTTCCTGCTGCTTCTCTGGCTGCCCACCCTGCTGGCCCACCACGGCCCCCCACACTGGGGGAGCACTCACACCCACGGGACCCCGCGCTGCTACTCGGCCGAGGAGCTGCCCCGGGGCCAGGCGCCCCCGCATCTGCTGGCTCGCGGCGCCAAGTGGGAGCAGGCCCTCCCTGTCGCCCTGGTGTCCAGCCTGGAGGCGGCGGGCCGCGGGCGGCAGGAGGGGGCCCCCGCCTGGGCCCAGTGCGTGGCGCTGCGCTCCGAGCAGGTGCTGGAAGCCGACGTGCACGAGCGCTCCATCTCGCCCTGGAGATACCGGTGAGGGCGGCTCCCCGGGGAAACTGAGGCTCCCACCCACTCACTGCCCCCCAGGATCTCAGCCTGGAACCCAGCTGCCAAATGTCGACCCCCGCTGAGGCTCTGCAGCGGCCAGGCCGGGTGTGGTGGGGGGAGAGAGGGGCCGCTGGGACCCCCGGCCCTGTTCCGTGCTCTGGGGCAGCAGCAGCGGGGCCGGGACAACCCAGGCCGCCGGCGGGCGCGCAGGGCACGCGAGGCCCGTGCAGGCGGGGGGCCGGGGCCAGGATCCGGGAGCTCACGCCGCCCCGCCCGCAGCGTGGACACGGACGAGGACCGCTACCCGCGGAAGCTGGCCTTCGCCGAGTGCCTGTGCCGCGGCTGCATCAGCGCCAGGACCGGCCGCGAGTCGCCCGCCCTCAACTCCGTGCAGCTGCACCAGAGCCTGCTGGTTCTGCGCCGGCGGCCCTGCTCCCGGGACGGCGCGGGCGCCCCCACGCCCGGGGCCTTCGCCTTCCACGCCGAGTTCATCCGCGTGCCCGTCGGCTGCACCTGCGTCCTGCCCAGGTCGCAGGCCCGGTGACCGCCCGGGGCCCTCCACCCGGGATCGGGGTCTCCGCAGAGGGGGCCCCTCCTATTTATGCATATTTATTGGTTATTTATGGGCCCCGGGGTGGTCCTGGGGCCCCAGGGCAGGGATGGGGGGGGTTCGCCCCAGGGGTCTTGGTGGTGGTGGAAACAGGGACGCTGGGAGAGCCACGTCCTGTCCCTGTTGCTGCACCGGCCCCAGCCACTCCCAACTCGCTCAGTGTGAACAGACACTTGGGGTCGAAGGGCCTCGGCACCTTCCAGAACTTCTTGACACACTGGCAAAGGGGTTCCAATGCCCCTTCTGTCCCTGGGGCCCCCCCTGCCCAACTCCAGTCTCAGCCCCGTCCCGGCACCCAGGCCCTGCTTCCCCGACTCCCCAGGAGGAAAAAGTGTCCCTTTATATTCTTAATAAAAATTGTTATTTAAATTTAAGTGTGTGCTATTAAACTGATGAACACCCCTGGAGTTGAAACTTGCCCCACCAAGGAAGGGCATTTGATGAAGACCCTGCCTTACCCTCCCCCACCCCTGGCCCCACTGGCCAATTCCAGTGTGTCCTTCCAGAAACTTCTGTGCAAAAACCCAGGCATCAGGGTGGGTGGGGGGAACACAAAGAGGACTCTGCTCGGCCCCTGCCAGGTTTGCACCCAACACCCTGAGCCGTTCCCCCTGGACAGCTGGGTGGGCTCAGGCCACGCAGCTGCCCCAAGGACAGTGTCCTCAAGTTCCCAGGTGGACTGATGCCCCGGGTTTGGCCCTCCTTGGCAGGTGGTGGGGTTGAATTTGCCCCCATCCTGCCCCCAGCCCTCCAAGAGCGACCTTTGGAAACAGCGATACTGCAGATGGACCTGGTCGAGACGAGGCCACACTGAGGGGAAGCGCAAGGAGGAGGTGGGTGATGACGGGCAGAGATTGGGGTGCACGGCCCCTAGCCAAGGATGCCCGGCGGCTGCCACCACTGGACGCTGCGAGAGCCCAGGAAGGACGCCCCCACCAGAGCCTCCGGGGTGCATGGCCCCGCTACCACCCGGATCGGGACTTCCGTCCCCAGAGCCGTGAGAGAATAAGCTCTTGCTGCTTGAGTCCCCCGTCTGTGGGGTCTCAGCAGGAGGGGCCTGGAAATGTGACCTCGGCCCAGCCCAGTCCCTCAGGCTCCTGCCCACCACTGGCACCTCACTGGCCTCCAGGACAACCAGGGCTGGTCCAGGGAAGGGGCAGGGGGCCCTGGGCTCTCCCAGTTCAGCCACCGCCCCCACCCCCGATTTGGAGCCCCAGTCTCCACACCTGAGACGTGTCAGCTGAGGGTCGGTGCTGGGCCATTTGTGGGGACCCCCCAGTCTGGCCAGGCATTGCCACCTGCATCCCCTGTGTGCCCAGGAAGAGGGGAGGCCACGGAGTCCCGGAAAGCCACCTGGGAGCCCCGAGGAGGGCTCTTGGGAAGCAGCCTGGAGGAGCTGCCTTTGCCTGGGGCCCGGGAGGACCCACTGTGTTCCTGCTCGGCCCAGCCCCGCTCTCTGGGCAAGAGCAGGGGGCAGCCAGGCAGGCCCCGCCACCTCGTCCCCCACAACCTGGCCAGTGGGTAAAGCATTCAGTCTGTCAAAGGCGAAAATTAGGGATGGGGAAGGGGGGTAGTGGCGATTCCAGAGAGAGGGTCCAGGGCGCTCGCTGCGGATGGCAGGACGAAGGCCCGGGGGAGCCCTGCGGTGACCGGTGAGGGCATCCAGGCAGAGGAGACAGCCGTGCAGAGTCCCCGAGCGGGCAGCGGGCCGGGTGTGCTCAGTAACCCGCCAGTGGGGCAGGGAGGCCCCAGCGCTGTCCGGGCCACGGGGCGGGAGGGTGGCTGGTTGGAGGCCCCAGAGCGCCCGCTGCTCCCTGGGGGCTGGAGGCAGACCCCCGGCCGAGGTGTCAGAAAGGACGACCGGCTTGGGTAGCAGGTGGGTAAACCGGAGGTGAGGCCTCAAGGAACTCTCCAGGCTTACGGGGAGTGGGTGCCAAGAGCCTTCTCACAGAGCGCGCGTCCCGGAAGCAGCAGGCTGCCCTCGCTGGTGGGGAGCGCGGCAGGCACACACCGGGGGTCCTGGGGTCCCCGCCGGCCCTGTCGAGGCGCAATAAAGCCCCGGAACAGGGCAGGGGCGCACCCCCAGGGCGAGGGGCAGACAAGGGGCAGCAGCCCCGGCCTCACCTTTGCTTTTGAAGAAACGGGACAAAGAAGTGAAGGACCTCCGCGCTCCTCCAGGAACCCTCTGCCCACGTCCACCCCCTCCTCGCTCAGCCCCATCGGGCGTCTACCCGCAAGCGGCGTCAGGGGGTCCAGGGCAGCGGGGGGCTCCACTCCTCCCGGCCAGAGAAGTAAATTTCCGGAGCAGAAATGAATACTTGGAATTCCAAACACCTTATGTCATGGCACATACGGTGCGCCAAAGTTGTGTGCGCCACCGAGAAAGAAAACTCGGCAGCTGGTGAGACGGAAACACTGCCCGAGCGCCGGGCAGAGGGGCGCCACCGCCCCGCCCACCCCGCGCGGCCACGCCCACCTGGCCGGGACGAGTCGCCCCGCCCACCCACCGCCCCAGGAAGGGCCGCACGCGAAGCTTGGACTCCGTTTATTGGCGGCGGGCGGGGCGCGCCATCGTGGCCGCGCGGGGCGGTGTCCGGAGCACGGGTCACACGACCTCATCGGTCACCGGCAGGGGGTTGACATGGGGGCCGCCCGAGGGGACCCCCGCCGCCGCCGCCTCCTCTTCGCCCGGCTTCCTGCGGGCCTCGGCCGGGGGCCGGGGCGGGGGCTGGCTGGGCGGCTGCTTGATGGTGCCCCCGACCCGCGGGCCCTCCTGCGGCTTCTGCTCGATGGGCAGCCACTGCTCGCCGCGCACGGCCGCCTGCGGGCAAGGGGGCCGGGCCTCGCTGGGGGCACCTCCCCTCGCGGGCCCCCCCACCCCTGCGGCCCCCCGAGAGCCCCTGGAGGCCACGCCCTGAGCCAGGCCCGCGGGCACGGGGGGGCAGCACCCGCGACCCCCGCCCCAGCCCGGCCCGAATGTCTGCAGGGGAGGGCCGGGCCTCAGCGGACCCGCACCCAGGTTCCGATTCAACAGGCCGGCCGGCCTGGGCAGGTGCACTTCCACGGTCTATGTCCCTCATTCTTAGCTTCCAGCACCCGGGGAGCATTACAAAGTACGGTAATAAATGGACACCTGTGACCCCAACACCTAACTCAGGACTAGAACATTCTACCCTGAAAGGTAAAGCGAAGTGGATAGAAGAAAGTGTAGGAAAGTATCTATGACATGGAGCAGGGAAAGACTTTTTTTTTTCTTTTAATAAACGCACAAACCATAAAGCAAACAAACACTGAGACGGATACATTCTGCTCGACGGACTTCACAGCGTTAACAAAGTTAACCTTTAACACAGGGCGAAAGTCTCTATGGTGTCTGAATTTCCAAGGGATTAACAGCTAAAGGCACATGAAATTTTTGCCAATCAACAGGGAAAAGACAGCAACACAGCAACACGGCAAGGACAACGAGCAGGCAACTTACAGAAAAGGACACGTGACGCCAGCAGGTCCAGAGGGTGCAGACTCCTGATTAACTCAGGATTATGGGGTGCTGCCAGCCGCAGGCCTGCTGGCCTGGCACGCGTGCCCCCTCTGCCCCCAACCCAGCGAATCTGGCTTAACCCAAGGACAGGCCCTCGTGGGTCTGCCAGGGGCGGGCTGTGCACCCAGCGGGGAGCTGGGGTGACTGGGCGCCCCCGGGAGGGCCAAGGTAAGGCGGGGTGTGCACCCTGGGGCACGACACAGCCAGAGGTGGCGGGCAAGGGAGCACGGCAGGGAGGGGGCCAAGGTCCAGCCCCGAGAAAGATGCATCCTGAAGTGCTGGAACCCAACACTCTACAGTTACACACACAGAAGGCACACACGAACAGGGACACACACTGAACACACGACAACAGCTGCCTCTGGGAGTGGGGGCTGGGCTCTGGGGGTACAAGGTACAAGGGAATAAACGGACAACTGAGGCACTGTCCCCTCCCGTGTCCTGCCTTTCCTAAAGCTTTCTCACATCTGCACCCTGCTGGCGTGATGCCATCTTAAGCCTCAACGCGTGGTACAGGATGGCCACGCGGGGTCTACAGTGTTAATTAACTCCCCAGGAGGTCCCGGCTGCCACCCGCAAGCTGGAAAAGACGATTTAGACAAGGAAAGAGCCTGCCAAACAGATCCAAATCTGGCCTGGGCCCTTGGCTGGCTGTGTGACCCCAGGCCAGCCACGTCCCCTCTCTGAGCTTCTGCTGCTTCGTCTGTCAATCGGGGGTCCCCCAGCCCACCTAGCAGGGCTGCCGGGAATGGTGCCCAGGAAATGTGGCTCGCACTTTGCTGTCCCCACCGTGACCGAGCAGTTGCATGGGATCCTGGCCAGCCAGGGCCAGGGGCGGGGTGGCCGGGGAGGGGCCGCCACTCACCAGCAGGTAGATGCCACTTGCGATGGCCAGGCAGGCGGTCCCCAGGATGGTGGCCAGCAGGAAGCCGGCAGGTACTGACAGCCTAGGGTGGGAGGAAGGCAGGACAGTCAGAGAGGGCCCCCAGAAGGCCCAGCCTGACCTTCAAGTTCGGGTCCCTTGGGCTACTCCCAGCCTCGCTCTGCAGCTGGGTGGCCTCCAGTGCACACTGCCCAGCAGAGCCAGTCAAGCCCCGGATCAGGCCTGGGGCTGTTCCAGGCCACGAGGTTCGGGGCGGTCACTGTACAGCGGGAGATGACTGATGCAGAGGCTGAGGCGCCTGCCGCAGGGCAGCACTGGGCTGGAATCTGGGCATCTGGACAGGGCGGGGCCAAGCCAGTGGGGCAGCAGAGCCCAGGGCCCACAGTGCCCACAGTGGCCCGGAGCCGGGCGGGGTTGTGCCGGGGGCTCACCCGAGGTGCACCAAGGCCCGGATGTAGTAGCTCCTGGTGAAGGGCCCGAACATCCTCACCACCTTCGTCATATACTTCTGTCCACTGGGCAGAGGGAAGGAAGACAGGCTGGGGATCAGCGCCGTCCCCTCCAGACTCCCCACCCTCCCCCGGGCACCGGCACCAAGGGGGGCAGCAGCTGGGCAGGCCCCTGACCCTGCTGTGCTGGAAGAAGAGGGAGGTGCTGGAGCCCCAGCCAGGACCAGGCTCCTGCAGGGCCACTGGGTCCCAGACCCCAGGGCAGATGGGCGGGCAGAGCCCAGGCGGGGTCACTCACCAGCGCTCCATGGTGGAACCCTTCTTCCTTCTCCCCCGGGGGTACTCGAGCAGGCACACAAACACCCCGGCCACGCTGAGGCCTCAGTTAAGGGCCGGGAGGGGACCCGAGGGAGGCTGGGTGAGTCCCAGCTGGGGACGAGCCCCCCCGGTCTTCGGGTAGGCCCTGCCCCGGCCACACCCCCTCCCAGCACATCTGCCTGCAGGGGCCGGGTCTGGTAGAAGAGGGGGCACAGGAGACCCCAACACCCCTCCTCACTGGCCAGGACCCAGTCACCAGTTCCCAAACCGCCAGGCAGACTGAGCCATCCCCCCACCCCCCTTCTGGAAGGATACATGGAGTAGACCCCAAAGTACCAATCGGTAAACTGCCCGGCCGTGGCCACGATGCCGCCCGTGATCAGAACTGTGGGCAGAGTGGGGGCAGGTCAGGGGGTGGTGGCGTAGGGGGGCACTTCTCACCCTCCCCTCCCCCGCCGCCCGCCCCGGGCAAGTCCACTAGATGCCCTTCGCTACCCCCCCACTGCCCAGCCACCAGTCCACCACAGAGCTGTCCTCGAGTCGTCATCATGCTGTCTGCCCTCCAGGGGTCGGGGCACCTTCTCCCATGTGGGTGCCACTGTTACCACGAAGGGCAAGCCCCGGGGCAGCTGGGGCGGGGAGGGGCCCAGATCCCAGGCCAGACGCTGCCCCCCTCAGGCTCCAGGACCCCAAATGGAGCCCAGCCACCTCCCCTCACACTCCTGAGCCCCTGCTCCCAGCATTAGGCGGCGCCGCTCATGCTGCGGGTGGGCTGCCCCTCCTCGCATCCGGCCCCGCTCCACTCACCCTCAGCGCTTCCACCCAAACGCTGGTTTGCTTCCCACCGGCTGCCTCCCACCCCGGGGCCCCGATCTGTGCGCCTGCAAGCACCCTGTCGTTTTCCGAGGTGCAATTTGCAGACGTGAGCTCGATGGCTTTTTACACACGTGCACCCAGGCCACTTCCACCCAAATCGAGGTTTCCATCAGCCGGAGTCCCCTCCTGCCCCTCTGCCCGCAGGCTGGCGCCGACGATGGCCCTTCGGCAACACCAGCTGCTGGACCCCAGCACGTTCCTTCTGTCCCGGGCAGGATCCGAGCGTCTCACTCTTCCCTGCCTTTGGGACATGTCATTTGCTTCCTTTCTGGGGCTTCTATGAATAAGCTGGTGTCGCTTTTTAATTTTTCAACCAATCTGATAGTGCATGTAACATGTTTTATTGACTGATTACAGATAATTTAAACTTATTTTTGCTATCTTATTTTGTCCTCACAGACTCAACATGGGGCTTTTATTATTTGCTTCATCGCCCTCTAAATTTCTGTCCTGTCATCAAATACACATTCCTGTGGTTATTTTACTTCTCTTCTTAATCAGTCCATGATCAAGTTTCCCCAAATGTCCCAAGAATATCTGATACATGTTTTATTTAACCAGGATCTGACTCATCAGGGTTCTTTTATTTGGTTGCTGTATCTCTTCCACCTTTTTAAATCTAGAACAGTTTCCTCCTTTTTCATTTTCCATGGTCCTGACTTAATTTAAGAGTGTGGGAGTGCCCTACGTTCCAGGTTTGTCTGATTGTTCTCAGGGTGACAGTCCCTTGTCCCCAGCCTGTGTTTCCTGTAAACTGGAACTTAGCTCTACAGCCCGACTGGGCTAAAAAACATTTTGGCAAGAATTCTTCAAAGGTGGTGGTGGACACTTCATATTCTACCCCACCGAGAGGCACATACGGTTAGGCTATCCCACTACATATTCTTAAATTTTTAAGTAAATTCCTTCAAATATCTAAAGTATCTTGTAAAAACATCCCAATTCCTGAACCCCAAACAAACTTGATAAGAGTTACCTTCAGTTTCAACCCCAAATTACTCCACCTTGTTCTGAATTCTCTACAGTCAGTGCTCACCAACTTCTTCATTTCTTCCACCCCACTTCTTCTTTTGATTTCAGTTCCCTCTTGTAAGTACGTTCATTATTAGCCATCCATCGAGAACAGGAACTCTCTGTAGATCTGGAAATGCCTCATTTGTCAATGATATTTCATCCGGGTACTGAGTTCCGGGTTGACCTGTTTTTCTCCCAGTCCTACGATGCTGTTCCACTGCTTTCTGGCATCTCTTATCAAAGACAGAATGTCTACAGTAAGTCTGGTAGTAATTCTTTTCTTTTTTTCCCACTCCAGGAGCTGTGATTTCTTGAATCTTGGGTTTCTTCAGTTCTGAAAGATTGTCTTTACATACATACTGTCTCCTCTCACTCCCGATGCTCTCCCCCGGGACTCTCGTTACACGTCTGCTGGGGCTTGTACTTCCATACACGACTCAGCTCCTGTTCAGGCTGCCTTCTGTGACGTTCCCTCAGACCCATCTTCCGTTTCACTAATACTCTCTTCACCTCCATACAATGTTCAATTCACCCATTAACCATATTTCCAGGACTATATTTTTAAATTCCTAGATGTTCTCTATTAGTGCACCTTTTGCACTGTCCTGTTTTTGCCACGTAACTTTGTATATTCTCGGGTCTCCGAATGGCACTGGCATTTGGTGCTAAGGACACACAGCCACCCTCACCGCTTCCTCAGCAGCACTCGTCTGTGAGCTCGTGCCCTGCAGGTCAGCTTTCCCGCAGGTCTCGGCTGCCCCGCTTCGGGAGACGTCTTCACACAGCAGTGCTGCGGTTGCCTCTGCTGGGGTCCCAGTTGTGGTTTATCTCAATGTCCTGGCCCGGGGTCCTTGTACAAGGGTAGAAAAACTCCACCCTCCCACCCATGGATGGCAGAGGCCTGACTTTCCAGGGTCTTTGTTTTGTGACTTTTTTTCCATCCAGAGCCTGAGAACAGATAGCAGCTTCCTCCCTGCTCCCAGCAGGCAGAGACAGTAGCTTTTCCAGTCTGTTCCTTGTCCCACAGCACTGCCTGCTCTGGCTTCATGCATGTAGCCTGGTTTCAGCTGTTTCTGAAAGCCCACCGGGCCCTGTTCCTGACCCCAGCCTGACTTCAGACCCTGCTCACCACCTTGAAACTTTGCTGTTTTTGTTCCCTGTAGAAGTCCCATTTTTGGTTTTGAGCTCAGCTGTATATTAATTTTTGGTTTGCTCATCAGCATTTCTGAGAAGAGGGAGATTTCTCAGTGAGCTCAGTCTGGGTGGTGTCGACTGTCATCTTCAAAGGCATAATTTTGCCGATCTGAGCCTCCCCTTTACTACCTGCCATCATTCAGAGGGGGCACGACTGGCACATGGGCACGTATCTGTGCCCCAGAGTCCACAGCAACATTATTCACAATCATCAAAAGGTGGGAGCCTGGTGCCTGACAGGAAAGGATAAAACAAAATGTGGTTCCGCACAATGGAATACGATCCACCCACAGAAAGGAGCAAAGTGCTGGCACCACCACCCGGATCTCGGCGAGGTCACGGGGAGCGTAATAAGCTGGACGCGGAAGGACAGCACATGTGCTCACCAATGTGAAGTCACTAGAATATGCAAATTCAGAGACAGAGGCTACATGGTACTAGGGGCAGGGGTTAGGGGGTTACTGCTTAACGTCCGGGGTGATGGTGAGTTTTGGTAATGGCTGGTGGTGGTACAAGACTGTGGATGTAATAACCAGCACCGAGTTGTATGCTGGTAAGCAGTTAAAATGGCAAATGTTACGTTGGATACGTTACTACCACACAAATTTTAAAAATAAATGAGTAACGACTGGCTTCCCCAGGCAGGAAGACTCATTCCGCCACCCAGCAAACACCCCTGGAGCAACTACTGCGCGCAGGTGCGGGACGCAGCGGTGGACAAGCCCGCCCGGGGGCTGCGCTCGCGGGGCCTAACGCCACAGGAACTCGGGCAGGTGGCCTGGGGCTGGGGGTCCTGCGTGGCTGCAGCGAGGGGCGGGGGCTAGGGCGCCCAGCCTGGTTTTGTCCTGTGCAACGGGAAGCCCCCGGGGGGTGCCGAGCAGGGAAGAGACGGGGAGCGACTGGCTGGCTGAGGTTGCAGAGGGCTCGGCAGCTCCGGTCAGGAAGGCCCCGCCACGGGGGTCCAGGGGACCCTCCAACCCCGGCTTCGTCTACTGCTGAGGAATCGAGACGCTGCTTTTACCTGCCCTCGGTCCGATTGTCCGGATGTGGGTCACATCGGACGCGAGGTGGGCGCTGGTCCCCGGCGCCCTGGACGCGGGGCTGCCGTGAAGGCCGCCATCTACCCGGTCTCTCGGCTCCCAGCTAGGCCGTCTCCCGGGTGGGGGCCGCCAGGGGAGAGTGGGGAGGCCTGGGGAGCCTGAGTGGCCCGCGGGGCTCTAGGGTCCAGCCATCGGCGGCAGGAGACAGTGCTGCGAGGCACGGGGAGACAGGAGAGGGAAGGGAGAACCAATATACCCCAAAAGGGAGGTGCCTTGCCGCGCCCAGAACGGGCTGACCCCCTCCTGCCCACGGAGCTTCTCTGCCGGGGCCACCCACGCCTGTCCCCCGTCCCAAGGGACTAGGGTGGTGTTTTCCACTCCCCCAGGGAGCCCCCGCTGCGCCCGGAAGGCAAGGACTGAGGGCCCCCGCAGCTTCCTCTTGCCTCAGACCCCATCGGCCCCCGCTCTGCACGCCCGGGTCCCCCGACCCTCATCCCCAGGAGCTGCGGCTCCCGCACACAGTGCAGGGGGAAGCCCCTGCTCCCTCCCCTCGGGTCTTGGGCCCGGAGACGCAGGGCAACTTGGGGGCCCCACCGCGCTCCCCCAAAGCGCGGCCCCTGGGCGGTGGCTCGGGGCTTGTCGGCCCTTGTGAAACCCGCACTTCCCGCTGCGGGGACTCCGGCCCCACGGAGACAGGGGAAGGGGGGGCGGAGAGAGCCTGTCCGCACCCCCCACGCTGCTTCCCTGCGGAGGGGCGCCTCTCGCGACCCCGGGGCCGGAGGGGGAGGCAGGGTGGGGCGTCCGGCTCAAGTTTTCCCAGCTCGGCGACTCCCAGGAAACCTTGGGCCGAAACTTCCTCTCCCGGCGCGGGGGTCCAAGGGGCGCCGCGGCGTCGCCGGGGGTCTCGCCCTCCCGCCCCGCGGCCGGGGGTCCCAGCCCCGCGCACTCACTCAGGCCAGACGCCAGCGCCTGCTCGTTGGCCCACATGGCCCACTCGATCTGCCCCATGGCGGCCGCGCGGCGCACTGGCGGCGGGGGGTCCGCGCGCTCCGCTCCCCTCGGCGCCTCGCCCCGCCCCTGAGAGGGCCCGCCCCCCCGGCGCCCCGCCTCGCCCCAACCCCCGCCCCTCAGTGCCCCGCCCCGTCTCGCTCCCCACT
>PVKY010011479.1:0-12016 GCA_004027775.1 Bradypus variegatus
CAGTATGCACAAAATCAGCCCAACTGCCTGGGGCGTATGACCTTTGAAGAAGGATAGAGTTTATTAAAGGGAATTCAGGGGGTAAATTGCAATGCACATCAGGCAGCTAATGACAGGCAGGGCAGAGGACTAGGATTTGGGAGAGAAGTTCAGGTCCTAGCATTACTTCTAAAAAGTCAGGTGGTCCTGAGCAAATGACATCCTCTCTCTGGCTTCTGTGTCTTAAGAGGAAAGCAAAGGAACTGGAAGAGAAGGCTGCTAAGGCCCTGCCAGCTCTACTATTCTGAGATTCTACTCACAGTAAGAATAAATCAGGATTTGACACCTAACTTGGACATCGACCTCTGGCACAAAGACTTAGTGAGGAGATGATCTGGGGTGCAAGATATTTATTAAGGATGTAGGGATTTGGATAAGGCAAAAGGGAAGCTGGGCAGAAAGGGGCGGAGGGAGGTCAAGCAAAGGTGCAATCTCAGGCAAAGTCCCTGAGATGGGAGCATTAGTCTGACCTCATGGGGACTCTGGAGTGTAAGTTATGTCTCTAAGTCGTCCTGACTCCAGGTAGGGTTGTAGGGCTTTCTCACCCCTAGAGTGTTAGTGACTGGCTGGAGGTGAGGGGTGGGAGAGGAGAAGCATCCTTCCGGCTCTAACACATACAGGTGCTGACTGTTCAAAGTAAACCCACCCGTGGAGGGGAAAAGTAGCATGCTGCAGGGATTCAAGGGGGTCTGGACAGGACACTGACATTAACAGCTACTGTTAGATTCCAAACAAAACAACAGCTGTAGGGTTTAGGCTCTGCATGGGGAGTCTTGTGGATATTTGAGGCTAAATATCTGAAAAGGATTTAACTGGTGAGTCAGTCACAGGAAATCTTCATGGGGAGGGGTCTCCCAGGGAGAAGATGGACGGAACCCTCCACACATCCCACTTCGTCATTATTCCCTTTTACCTTTTTCCAAAGACACTGCCGCGTACATTAAGAAGCAAATAAACAAATCCCTGGTTAAAGGACCATCCCTGAAGCAAAACAATTTCTCTTTCTTCTGTCAAGAGGTGTCACGTCTTAAGCCTTCTGATGCCCATTTTAATAACAATATAAATATTAAAGAATGGCTGGAGACGCATGCACCAACCCAGTTAATTAACATGTTGCCTGGGAATGCAGCAGGGAGAAGAATTATTTCATGTCACCAAGACACAAGTTAATTAACGTTGGGTTCTTTCAGACTATTTTTTTTTCCTCTCCTTTTTAAAACTAGAAAAGATTAACAAGCCTGGGCAGCACTGGTTTTATTCTTGAATGTTATATAAAATTGTAGAGATAGGGAGAAGCCCAGGCTCTTTTGACCTTCCTCTCTCTGCACTTCATTTAATAAGATTCAAATGATTTGACAGGAATGTAGTCAGGGAGCCCAGTGGGAATCATTTACCCTTCTGCTTTCTGCTCTGACTTGGCAAACTGGTTACCAAGCAAAACCCAGGCTCTATTTATCCCAGTTTTATTTTCTTGTGACTTCAAACAAAAATTGACCGACAATATCATCACAATCATTGAAAAACCTTACTCATTTTCTCTGAACCACCAAATCTGCAAGGACTTTACCAAGGAATTTAGAAAATAAGAAAGCTTAGAGTATCAGTCCCTGGGTAAACAGATGAGCTGTGTTCACCACTGAATTGCCAGCAGTTTTATTTTTAATGCAAAAGACTCTGAGGGCAGGTTTGGGAGGAAGAGCTGGCCTGGCAGCCAAGGGCACTGAAGTCTAAGCAAGCGTCCCCTGTTTGGGTGGTCCTAATGCATTACGAGCATGTGTGTCTGTGTGCACGCATGTGTGTCTGTATGCGTGCATGCATTCTCAATGGGCCTCTGCCACAGGAAGGTGGCAAAAACCTGACAGCTACACAGCAAAACAGATCTGACAGTAGAGGGCACAGAGTTACCTCCACAGCAGCTACCATGAAACTGGAAATGTTAGAATATTCCAGGCAGAGGCACTCACTGAGTACTTAAAAATTCACACACCAATAGCATGACCCAAAGCATCATAGATGTCCCTAGCTCCGATCTCACTTGATGTTGATGAGATACCATTTTCTAACCTTGTTTGTTAGGAAAGGATTTAAGGATAATGTCACGAAGGTCAGTTATAACGGCAGCTAACATCTATTTGATACTCATGTACCAAGCCAAGTACTTTACATATATTACCTCATCTAATCTGCAACATCATCTTGGAAGGTGGTTCCATTCCTTCCTTGCAGATGAAGGAATGGAGGCTTGGGAAGGGAAAAGTAGCTTGCCCAAGTACCGAGAGCTAGAAAGCAATGGAGCCGCCTCTCAATTTACAACTGGCCTTTGCCCTTAGCCAGGTGGCATACTGCCTTCCTGTTGTGTCTATCAAAAGCCTGGGGCTTCACGGAGAGAGTGCAATTTCTATTTTAAGATTTCTTGTACCAAAATTTGGAGTCACACAAAATATTTATAACCTCTATGTATGTCTCGAAGCATGAAAATGAATTTCCAAAAGTCCCATCCTCAACTTTACAGAATAAAACGTTCCCAGTTTCCTGTTTCCTAGTTCCTGCGACGCTCTCCCCAGTCCTATCCCCTTGCCTGCCCCTCAGCAGTAACCGCGATTTTGAATTTTGTGTTTTGCATTCTCTTGCCTTTCAAAAAAATTCATATTTTACCACATAGTAATGTATCCCAGAGAACACGCTTCTCAAACAGGAAGAAATGCCACATGGGGCCCGGCATGGGGCGGCTGAGCCTCATTCCAGCAGCCTGATGGCTCCGTAGCAGGAGCTGGGGAGCGGGGTGCACTGATAGCAACATACCTGAGATAGTCTCTCCGGCAGAGCTTGCGGCCCAGCTTGTAGTAGAGGCGCCGCCCAACCTCTCCCAGCCGGCACCCACACAGGTCACAGCTGAGGCAGTCCTCGTGCCAGTACTGGTCGATGGCCTTCAGGAAGTAACGGTCCCCGATATTCTGCTGGCAGCCCCCGCATGTCAGCAGGGACGGGGGGATCTGCAGCACCTCGTCCACTGGCTCCCTGGAAAGAAGGCCAAGCATTAGGGACAACCTCACTGGGGTGAGACACACAGTGGGGGTCAGGAATTGCTCTGGAGCAAACAGGTCCATGGCAGAGCTTACATCATGGGAATTTGCCTCGATTGCCTTTTGGTGACATAACAAGGGACCAGGCTACAGATCCCTAGGCCAGACAGCAGAGAGACCAAGCCAGCCTCGGGCTAGAAGGAGAAAGCTCCTGAGTCCTAGCAGAAAGTGCAGAGCACCAAGAGGCATCCAAGGCAACTGAAGGAGCCACCGTACCCCCACCCACAACCCAGCACCGTTCTTGGCACTTCTGGTTTCCCTTCTTTTCCCCACGCTCCCCTCCTACCTACCTTCTCTAGCTTCACAATTCTTTTTCCTCCTTCTATACCCACAACCCAAATGCACTGCTTAATCCCAGAGGAGGCACTTGGGAATAAAAAAGTTGCTTAGCGCTGGAGCAGTCAACTACCCAGCAATCTGCAGATTTCCTATTGAATCTGCACGCCATCTTTACTCTGTGCCCTTCCCAACTACACAAAAGCAGGAGGTGAGGAAGAAAGAAGAAAGCAACTGAAAATTATTTTAGGTAACTTTCTCTTTCCAAAATAAAAATTCCATCAGGATGTAATAGAATTCCACTTGTTTTATATTCTACAGAAATTCTTCATCACATCCTTCTACTGAATGAATATTTGGAGAAAAATCCCAGATGTTAAAGGACACCACCCAGTTTACAGAGGCCATCAAACAGACCTTTCTTTCTTCACAGGAACATTTTTACAAAAGCAAAACTGACTTGGATAAAGTTGAGTTAGTAAAGAAAATGGGGAGAGGAGGCAAAGATTATTTTAAATAGAGTGGAAGGCAATTAAACAGACCAAAATCTCAATCTAGGCAATTCTTTTACCATGAATCTGTGACAATCATGTATTCTCTCATTAAAAAGTCATCTCTTCTACATGCTCTACCACGGGGGAGGCAACCACATGCTGAGTCAGGCCTTCCAGAGAAGGACTCAAGTGTGTTTTGTAAGCCCAGGCACCAAAGGGAATGGACCAAAGAGTTTCAGGGAAACTACAGTATATTCCAGAGTCAAATCTAAGCTCCAGACACACCTGAAGATGTGTTGCAACTCTGACACCCCGAATTTCTGTCCAAACATCGTATGCACGATGCCCCACACTTCGGATATGGTTGTTTATGAGAATTTTTCCCATTTCCAAGATCATTTAACATAGCTTGAATGTGTAAGATAGCTCTATTTTTAAATAACATATAAACATTTGAGCATTGTATTTCTCACATCCCTTATTGTGAGCACTAGATTTTTTTCTATTTTAGTCAGATTTTGTTTTGAAATTTTGCTTTCACACGAACACTCAGCAAAAAAGTACTTCTTGCCCGTTGTCTATTAACAGAAACCTTTGGCTTGTAGTTTTAAAGATTAACCCTCAGAGTTCTCTTCATAACTGCCTCGACATTTTGGGTTGCTCTGTTCTGCTATTTTTCTTTTGCTTTTTTGTGTTTTTTTGTTTGTTTTTACTTTTGCATTTAAGACCATTAAATTTGATTCTGTTTTGCTCAGGAAAAAAAAAGTCATGTTCTATCCATTCTATTTAACTGGAATCGGAATACTTTTGTTTCACATTTTAAAATAAATAACTTTTTTGTCAAAATAAAATAAAGGGAGTAGAAAGAATGATTCCAGCACCAAATGGGACACAGGAAAAGTTTAATACTTGTTGATTTGTAATAATTAACATTCACTGTTTAGACTTACTCAAACACAATTTTTTTTTTTAATGGACCTGCTTCCAACTGTAATATTCACCAAGAGAGTTTCCCCTGGGTGCCTTGGAGGTGTAAATCTGAGTCTCCTAATTCTAGCTGACACTAACTTACCTGGTGACCTGATGTCCTAATTGGACTGTGACCACAGAGCTCAGCACCCATGGCACTTAGAGACACTGAGGTTCAGGTAATCAGTGTTTATAACACTCTCGGACAACCTGTGATGACTGAGGTAAAGAGCACATCTCTATATGAATATTTAAGAGATGCTAAAACCAAGCTCACTCTGTAGATAGAGAGGGTAAAGGGCCATATAAGAACACTTTATGAGATTATCTCCTTTTAGAACAAGGAAAGGTGCAACCCAAGCCAATTAAGAAAAAAAGAAATCAAGTCCTTAAATAGTTGTAATCATTTACAGGCCTGATTTGCTTTTCTTTACTTTGTTTCTACAGACCATACATAAGGACTTCCATTCTCCTTTAGGAAAAATAACTAATATCCCCAGCATTTTCATGTACATCACTCAGAATTGCAACTCTTCTCTTTCCATGGGCCATGATCCCACTTGGTGCTTTCAAAACACTCAAAGAACCTCTAACCAACTGAACGCCCCAGTGCTGACACTGCCAACCAACTGTGAAAGAGGAGAATTTGCACTTAGCTGGAGCAAAACTGCCTGGAATTAAAACGAACTGGTCTTGGGACTCATGGGGAGGAGGTAAGGCCACCAATTGCATCGTAGAAGAAATCTCCAAGTTCGTGAATTCTGGCTGCCTTTCCATCTAAACATTGTGTTTGCATGAGCCTAGGTAAGTCTCCATCTGCAATATGGAGGTGCTGATCATGACCCAAGTTGGCTTTGACTAGGTATGCAGTGAAGCATCTATCAGGCCAGTGGTCCACAGTAGAAATATTAAGCAAAAAAGCTATCATGATAGCCTGAAATGAGATAGAAACAGACAGGATAAGATACTGGCTACGTCTATCCTTCTATAATGAATGACAGTATCATATCTACGGAGGACATTCCAAGCAAATGACTGAGTGGGATTCACCTTCATATTTAATATTTTATATTTTCCTGGAGCCTATCCTGAATATAACACCCGAATATCACTTCTGCCTGAATTTTTGGGCATAATTTACCACCCTTTTCTGAGAAAGAGAGAAAAAAAATGTGCTGGCACCAATTCCTCAACTACCTTGTCCATCTTTGGTTAGTACCTGTCCTCACTGGAAAATACTGAAGTGAAGGATGGAATAGGTTAGCATCCTTCAGCAGGGGCTTGCTGTGTTTTATGAGGCTAGGATGCTTCAATTTTCTAACCTCAGTGAAAAAGCACAAACTTTGAAAAGAGCAAACTTCCTTAGGGGAACTGAAACCTCCAGATTTATCTTCTAATAAAAGGATTAGTGACTAAGTTCTGCTGATCGAAAGGGCATTAGGCACCAATTCATCCAATTCACCCTCTTACTTTATTACTATGGTCTTGCTGGGCCTCTGGGCTAAGCTGTAATTTTAGATTTGTAAAAAAAAAAAAAAAAAGTGAACAAACCACCCTTCAAACGCATTGTTTGCATAAATACACGCTTTGAAGTAAAGGAATGTTATTTTTCTCTTGAGAATTTGTTCAAGGAGGCTAGGGGTTTGTTAACACAAATCCAGCTCCTTACAGTACCGGTGTCTTAACCTTTAAGATTGAATAGCGATATTTATATTCTCACTGGATCGTGGCGCTTCCTGAGTTTTATGAGAACATGCTGAGCTTTCATGTTGGTAACTGAGGGTAAAACCCAGGTAAATAAACACCATGGAGGGCTGAAATTGGATGGGTGGAGGGAGACTTCCAGTAGGAAAGCACAATTCTTTTAAAGCAAGAAAGAAAAGAAAAACAAAAAACAAATGCCTCTTAAAAGCACAAATGGACAAGTCATTAACCAGCTGCTTTGGCCTGTGTAACAAATCCCTTCAAAGGATTAGATGGGGACTTCAAAGGAGCAAAAATTCTCAGAACCAGACAGTTAATGAATCTTAAAAGGGCATTTATGTTGATGGGAACATATCTTCAACAATCCTTTCTCCCCATGTTATCACCAAAGAATGGGTTGGGGGGTGTAGGTTGGGAATAGGGGAGCATTCCAAGTCAGTAGGAGGCTCAGAAAACAGATGCAGCAAATACTCTTTAGAGTTCTGGTTCCCCGACCCCAAAGCCTTTTGAGACTCTGGAAAACCCACGAGATTCTTCATCCTAGAAAAATTCACCTTTACACAAAATGGTGCACTGACTTTCGAGGTTCACAGAACCCATCAGTGGACCCCAAGGAACATGAACCCGGATTAACTCTGGATTTATCGGCTCTATTAGTCTCTGGAGGCCAGAGTAAGCTCCGAGGTGGACGCTCGGTCATCCGCGAGCCACCGGCGCTGCTGGCAGCCGCTCCACCTGCGGGCTGGGAGGAGTGCCGTCGGGGACGCCGGAGGCCTCCACTTGGAATGTCCCCCTTTCCAAGACCAAATGGACAAAGAGAAAGGGGGCCGGGAAGGGGCGAAAGGAGCAGAATCAAGCCCTGTACGCTCACCGGACTGCACCTGTGCGCCTCCGAGCTCCCCTTATGCCTGCTCCGGTGCAAACTTTCTGGCCGGCGGAGGGCTTGGGGAGCGTTTCAGACGGACGGGAGGGGCCCGCGGGGTGCCGGGCGAGAACCCCTCTCCCCCCATCCTGCCCTCCGCCCAACTCCTCTCCCAATGACCTCGGAGACGCCAGAGAGCAAGGGGGAGCCCGGCGCAAGGCAGGGGGAGCCAAGAGCATGCTGCAGGCGCGCACCTGAAGCTCCCTCGCAGGCGGCCCGCGCCACCCCGCCCCAGGGCGCAAGGCCATGGACAACGTGGGTGACAGGGACAGGGGCACCACACTTACTCAGACGGGTCCAGGCTCTTCCTCTCGATGGCCGAGGACATTGGGGAGGGAGGCGGCGTGCCGGGTGGCGGAGGCGCTCCCTTTGTGGTGCGGAGCTGGCCAGCTGCCTGGGCTCGGACCCCGTCGGGTGCTCGGGCGCCGCCGCTGCCTCCGCTCTTGCGCCTCCTCTTGCTCCGGAGCTCCGGCGGCGAGCTCGCCCCTCCGCGCTCAAGGACAGTCACCGCGCTCCCTTCAAACGCCAAAGAGAGAGAGCGAATCACCGGGCTGCGGGCGCGCCGCGGCCGAGGCGGGGGGCCGGGGCGCGCAGCCTGTCCCCGGGCATCTGCAGCAGCTCCTGCTGCTCAGGACTTAACCTTCCATCCCGGTCCCTCCGCCACCGCCACCGCCCGGTCCCGCTCGCCCGCTGTCGCCAGATCCGCGCCGCCAGCAGGGAGCCGCCCCGCTCCCTCGCACCTTCCGCCCGGGTCGCAGCGCGCAGCTCGCCGCGGAGGGCAGGGAGGGGGCGGCGGGCTGCGGGCGGGGAGGGGGCAGTGCGTCGCCCCCCGGGCTCCCTCCTCGCGGGGGAAGGTCTATTTTCGCTCAGCTTCCCTCTGTCTCTGGTTTCATTTCCTTTTTCCTGATCACGATTCAAATACAATAGAAGGAAATCACATTTAAAGAGACAGCTGCCCGGCCATCCTCCCCCCTCCCTTTCCCCCTCCCCCTTTTTAAAGGGGGCTCCTGGGGATTAGCAATACAAACAGCAGCAGAGCAGGACTGACTTAGCTTCTTAAAGGGGCCAGCGTGGGGGACGTGGTGAGTCGCTGGGTGAACACCTCTCTTTGGAAAGGAAGCTGGACTGCCTGTAAATCCTTTAGGACATCCCCTCCTCCGCGTTGCCCTTTTGGTTCAACTAATCCTGAAAGTAACCAGCGGGCAGGTCGAGGAAGAAAGAAAAGAGAAGATGAAATGAGCACATACAGAAATGCAAGCGTTCCGAGCGGCTTTCTCCTCCTTCCGGGGTTCGAGGTCCCGGGTCCACCGACGCTGTGCGCGAGGATGCCCGGGACAGCGCGGCTCTGCTGGCTGCGGGCTTGTGGCTGCGTCCGCACTCCAGAGAGGCAGCTCGAGCTGTGCGAGCAGGGACCGCACCGGCCGGGCACGCCTGAGCTGTGCCAGGGGCAGCTAATCCCTGAGGGAAAGACGGCTGGGAGGGACCACGGTGGTCGGCATCTCATCCCCATCTGCCGGCGGCGGAATTCCCTCCTTCAGCATCTTTTATAAAGTGGACTGAGGTGGACTCCTGCGGTTAAACCCCCCCCCCCCAACTCCCTAAAGTGCTTTTCCGATGATCAAGAGCAATAGGGAGATCGTTTGCCCTGGGCCGGGAAGAGGGAAAGAAGCCAGACTTGATGTAGGCGTTCGGGTCTCCCCTCCAATCTCGAGGGCAAGTTCTTGTAAGAGTGAAGAATGCAGAAGGGGAGAGGAGGAGACTAATAATCTGCCCTTCTGTAGAGAACAACTTCGGTTCCCCTGAGCCTCAAGCTTGGAAATGTCTGCATTCAGAAACGATGATTAAAGGCCTGTTTGTGCACAATGCTAGTCATGAGTCTTGTAAAAATGAAGCCACCAAGTACTTTCAGAATTCATAGTTTTACAGAAAGCATCTGGATCATGGTCACAGGCAGTTTATTCCCACCTTAGAAGATGGCATTGAAGGGTCCTGAATAGGGTCACCCTGAAGAGTGGAGGTTGAAATCAGAAGTGAATCCCTGGATGCTTCATTTTCCCCGTTCAGAGCCACATCCTCACTGACTTCACAAGTATAACCAGAATTTACTATTGTCTGCCTCACTCTTGTCATTTTCTCATCTCCTTGTCCCAAGGCTTGGGTCTCTAAGGAGCATAATTAAAATCTTTGGGTGTGTGTGCCAAAGGAAGTCCAAGTCCAAGGCCTTCAGTGTATAAAAAGACATTGTTCTGATCAGACGTTTGTTTTTAATTAAGAAAAGAAAACCCCTAAAATCTTTAAGCAGGCCTAAAGTATGTGATAAATATATAACCCACAATTCTACAAGCAGAAATGAAAATAAACATATAGGTTGCAATGAGTGGTTTACCTGGCTTAATCAGTCAACGTGGTTAAATGTGGGGACTTTGGAATTGGACTGCCTGGATTTGATTTAAGCCCTCACTTACCAGCTAGTGCAGCCTAGGAAAGTTACTTGATATGAGGAGGCAGTATTGTGTAGTGGCCAAGAGTGAGAAATCGGGAGCAAGAGTGCTGTGTTCCATTTATCAGCTGTGTGAACCTGGGCTAACACAGGAATTTAACTTCCCAGTGGGCTCATCTGTAAAATGGGGACAATAGAACCTATTGCATGGGATGTTGTAAAGATTAAAAGTGTTACCATATGCAAGCATGGTATGTAGACTTGACAGTGGGGTGAAGGTTATAACAGAGCCTCCTCATAGGAGTTTTTGAAGATTAAATGATATATCAGATTAAATGCATGGAAAGCACATAGCATATATTAAGTGCTCATAAGTGGCAACTGCTGTGTTATGGCAAAAGACTTCATTGAGAGAACTTTTAAAGAGCTTGAAATTAAATTTAAAGGAGAAATGGGGCTTTAAAATAAAAATCTCCCAACCAAATTCAAAACTATTCCCTATTTTTAAAAAGCAAACAGACCAGGGTCTCTTCACCTCACCCCCTACTGCTAATAAACAAAACATGCAAGGATTTTCCATTTTAATGTTCATTATCCTGGTGACTAGATGATATATTTGCATCTGCTCGCTTTAATTAAATCTGATAAGTTGCTGCCTTCCTTGCATGGGATTCAAATCAGTTGTTAAAATAAATATCCTTGGATTCCAGAAGGTAATCTCAGAACAGCCAACTTTTTGGCATAAAGTTTCCTTTTAATAATATGCTTCTGCTTTGACCTGAGTGTATAAAGAAAGAGCGATTATTGCACATGACTCTTTCTTATCTTTCACAACTCTTTGGGGAGAAATTCCTTAGAGAAGGTGAATGTTTGAAATGATATCTTAAGATTTCAATTTCACACATGGTGGTTGTAAGAAATAACTGCCTACCGGTGGGATTTCATTTCTATTCAATGGGCAATTAATTCGCTCAAATTTGACTTTAACATTTAGAATCAAGTCTCAAAAATGTGTTTTTGTTATGAATAATTTTTAAGCACACATGAACTTATTGCATCCTCCCATAGCAACATGCTTTGTACAGAAGAGAAATTCAGTAACTGGGAGGTGATGTGAACATGTGAAATGGTTCTTGAGTGCCGGGGAAATATAAACTTGATCCCTGCCCAGTTGGTTTGAAATTCAATTCCTTCTCCTTCTCCCCAAGTGCTTGCAAATCTTAAATACCCTAAAATTTAGAAATTTCCAAGTTTTCTTCCTGAATGTGAATGCCAGAAGACTGAATCAGTCTGTGTGATGAATTTGTGTCTGGTGGATCATATTTTCCTGTCAGCATTGTTGATTCTTTTTGCTTACAATAGTTACAATTGTTTTCTAGGGAAGAGCATTTTCAAGTGATGAAGGCTGCATCCCTTTGCTAAAATCAACCTCTAAAAGAAATGAAAATGCAAATGTCATTTGGAAACTGCCAGGAATGACAATTTACCTACCATCCCCACCCCACCCCCAACAATTAGAAGCCTGTTAGTTGTGACATTCACATATAGGAACAAAAATAAATATTTACAAATATTTATAAATATAAATATTTATATATGCTATAAATATAAATATTCAAAAATATAAATATTTATATATATTTATATATGATATAAATATAAATATATATAAATATTTATATATTTATATATGATATAAATATAAATATTTATATATATTTATATATGATATAAATATAAATATTTATAAAAATAAAGATTTTAATATGGCTTTAGCTCCCCTACAAAATTCTTTTATATTATTCAACTGTCACAGGCCTACAAACTTGTTTCAGAACATAGTAGATGGACAAGATTTCACAGAATTTTGGACCTATTAGTAACCTTACTGATAAATTAACCAGGTTTCCTATACAGTATAGAAGAGCACAAAATAAATCTTAAAAAAGAAAAATTCTTATCAGCTGAGTTTTAGGAGATTGAGCACATGAGTTAGACTCCAACGTTTCACAATTATTTACTAGGCATGCGATTTGGGGAAGTTATTTCACCTCTCTGAACCTTGGTTTCTCTATCTGTCAAATGGAGG
>PVKY010011480.1:0-12014 GCA_004027775.1 Bradypus variegatus
CTGAGCTCCGTCACAGGTTCTCCTTTCCCACTGAAAGTGAGACATGCACTGTATTAGTGCTGTCACAAAGGGGTGACCTGTCCTGTCTCCCTAGGAGTTTTACAATTCTAGTCGAACCAGGGAAATTCTATCCAGGTTACACAGCTTGGTTTCCCCCTGCTGCTGTCAGGGCATGTCTCAGCAAACCCAGGTCATCTCTCTGAGCTCTTCAAATGCAGAAGCTTTGAACAGGCATAGATAATAAAGAACTTTAACCAGTACAAAAGGGTATTCAGTGAAAGGAAGTGTCCCTATCACGCCCTGTACCAGCTGCTCAATTTGATCACTTTTAGGATCAGATTAATTTTAACCATATAGCTCAGATACTGCTCAATGGTGCTCTAATTAATTCACCACCACATTTGTTTCCTCACATGCTGGGCAATATATGGACTTTCAGAAATTCACAGTCCCAGTTAGGAGATTCTTCATATAACTAAAAGGGATGATTTTTTTTTTTTTTAACCGGGAAAGTGGCTCAATTTTAAAAAGGCGATATAAAACACATAGCGCTTACAAAGCATTTCAACCTTTCTATGCTGTGAAATGGGTAAGGTCCATATTATTATTCCTATTTGGCAGGTGAAGAGACTAAGGTTCAGAGGGGCTGACCTGTCAAAAGTTGTTTAGGTATTGCTAATAAGCAGTGGAGCTTCCTACTCCAGATCCCATGTTGTTCATAACACACAACCTGCCCCTAATGACTACTGTAGAAATGCAAACCCTTCCAAGCCAAGATTTCAAAAAGTTGTCTGAGGTCCTAAAAATAACTTTTAACAAGTTTTCAATAATTTACTTGCCTCCAGAAAATTCCTATCTGTACTCTGCTTCTCCCCAGCTAAAGGAAGCAAATAAATAAAAATAAAATAGAGCACAGAAAATCACTTTTCCCTTGGTCACCACGCACTGTACAAGACTGCCCAAGGAGCTAGCCACACACTTTAATATTACCTGTTCAGCAGCAACTATTATAATTCACATAATCATTGGAAAATAAGACATTCAATTGCCAAGTAATTTTTCATTTCCCATGCCCAGTCTCCTTGAGCCAAAGGTTAAAGGCCTCAGAAATGCCTACTAAACACAGTGAGCTAAACTGGTACTGCTTCACTTGCATACTAAATGAACCTCTTTCAGAAGAAAATAATTCTTTCGGCACTCCCATAGCTGACGTAAACTACTGTTGTTATAAAGTTCCTCAAATAAGTATGAAACAAAACTAGGTAAAACTTTTGATGCACTTACATAAAATTTAAAATTAGACACAAAACTACAGAATTCTAATTCATAGCATCAATTTAATTTGAAGGACAATATGATTTTGTTGAAACTAAATTGCTCTCAAAATGTAAGTATGGTACTAAATATGCTACTGATGGCGAGTTTTCCGAGTTGAGCATCTCTATGCTAGCATGTGCCATATCCCTCCCCTTCACTCTATTCCAACAACTTCAAAACCTTCGATTATACAATGCACATTGACTTCATTTGGCCTTCATCTCGCCCAACTGCAACCCTTACATATTAAGTCTATTTCTCTTCTCTCTTATTAGTTTGGGATGATTAAAATATTAACTCTTTAATTAACTGGGCAGATCAATAAGTGATACACAGTATCACTTATCTAGTATTCCTGCCAAAAAATATTTAACCTGAATCTCATATTGAGGAAATAATCGGTAACCCCAACAAGTGGGACATTCAACAAGACAAGTAACCTGGACTTTGAAAAAAATCAACATATATTTTTAAATAGAGGGCGCTAAATTGGAAGGCCGAGCCCTCAATATCAGAGCTTGCCCTTGTGAAGTTTGTTGCTGCAAGGGAGAGGCTAAGCCTACTTCGAATTGTGCCTGAGGGTCAACCCCAGAGAGCCTCTTTTGTTGTTCAGATGTGGCCTCCCTATCCCAGCCAACCCGGCAGGTAAACTCGCTGCCTTCCCCGCTGCATGGGACATGACTCCCGGGGTGTGGATCTCCCTGGCAATGTGGGACATGACTTGTGGGGATGAACTTGGCCCTGGCATCTTGGGACTGAGAAAGCCTTCTTGGACCAAAGGGCAGAGGAAAAAGAGGCAAAATAGAGTTTCAGTGGCTGAGAGGTTTCAAGTGGAATTGGGAGGTCATTCTGGAGGTTACTCTTGTTCATTACATAGATATCCCATTTTAGTTTTTAGTGTATTGGAATGGTTGGAGGGAAATACCTGAAACTGGTGAGCTGCATCCGGTGGCCTTGATTCTTGAAGACAATTGTATAACTATGTAGCTTGTGCTTTGTGACTGTGTGATTGTGAAGGCTTTGTGGTTCCCACTCCCTTTGTCCAGTGTGTGGACAGATGATTGGAGGGGTGGGGACAGGAAGTAGGTGAACAGTGGGGAGGGATGGGGGCTATGGGATGTTTCTAATGTTCTTTTTTACTTTAATTTTTATTCTTATTCTTTTTTGTGTGGTGATGATGTTCGAAGAATGATTGCGGTGATGAATGCACAACTATATAATGGTACTGTGAACAGCTGATTGTGCACTGTGGATGACTGTACGGTTTGTGAATATATCTCAATAAAATTGAATTAAAAAAAAGAAAGAAAAGAGGGAGCTGTTCTAGTTTAGAAGACACTAAAGAGGCATGACAACCTAATGCAATGCATTAACCTTTATTAGATCCTGGATTGGGGAAAAATATTTATAAAAGATATTTGGAAGACAATTAGAGAAATTTGAATATGGACTTATATGATATTATTGAATTAATGTTCATTTTCTTTGATGTGCTAATGGAATCTTGTTTATGTAGGAACTTTTCTGCATTCTTAGGAATGTGTGCTGAAGAATTTAGGGGTGAAATGTCATCATGTCTGCAATCTATTTAAAAAGATCCAGATAAAAAGTGTGTATGCATGTGTGTTTATAAGTATGTCTGTATATATGTGTGTGTATGTGTGGGTGTTCATGTACATACACAATACATATGTATGTAAAAGAAATAAATATGGCAAAATGTTAACAATTGGTGAATCCAGGTGAAAGATATTTGGGTGTTCATGTGCTATTATTTAAACTATTCTGTAGTTTTGAAAAGTTTCAAAATGAAAATAAGTAATTATTTAACACCAAATACAAACTTACACTCTGAACTCTAGTAGTAACACTAAGTTATAAGGCATCATTGAGAGGATCTGGAGTAGAGCTTCTCAAACTTAGTATATGAATCTCCTGGCAATCTTGTTAAAATTTAGAATCTGATTCAGCAGGTCTGGGAGGGACTCGAGACACTGCAGTTCCCACAAGTTCCCAGGTGATGCTGATGTTGCTGTTCTTGGACCAGATTTTGAGTCATCAGGATCAAGGATAGTCATATATTACTATTATTTTCGACTGTGTTATCAAAACGAAAACACACAATTTACAAATTCTTATATAGAACTTGTGGATTCCTAATACCAAAACAAGTAGAAAAACTTGACTCTAAGGGCCATGAGGCCATGGCTTGTTTCACATACGACTGTTACCCTGGTTCTAGGAAAGGGCTTAGCATATAGTAGGCACTCAATAAATATTTGTTGCATCAAATATAAGAAAATATAGACTCTGGATTCCGAAGATCAGGGTTCAAGTCTTGGAGTTCCCACTAATTACCTGAGCAGCCTTGGCCAGGTCAATTACCATCTCTTATCCTCAGTTTCTTCATGTGGAAAATGAAAATATTACAACTTGCTTGACTTGGTTGTTGGGAAAAAAGCAGGATACAACAAAGCTTTGCCTTACCGATAAAAGTCACTCTCGGGGTCACTATGCCGGATCTGGAACGGTGCACTGGGATTCTTGCAATCTAAAGGTAGGAGGTCATCAGGGAGAGGAGGTGACCCAGGGCATGAAGGAAGAGGTTCACTCTCTTCAGTCTTTACACCTTCCACCTGCTGCTGATTCTGGGCCTGAGCTGTGGCAATGAGGCTGCGCAGTCGTCTGTTGTGCTGGATCAGCTGAATCGTATGGATGGTGAGGCTACATGGCTCGGAGGGGATGTCCAGCATAGTGGGGGGCCTGGGCTTATTGGCTGAGGGCTGGTGCAGGGGTGGATCGTGAACTTCCACAAGACGGAACTCCCGTGGGAGCAAATCAAAAGAACTTCTATTGGTCTGGCTTGATGAGACTGGTATTTCCCCCCAGTATCTCAACATTTTGGAATAAGAATGGAAGAGCTCTCAGATTAAGGATATATCCAAAAGTACCATTTAAAAATCTCTGGCAACTGTAGGTTTTAGGCTTATGGAGTGAAAAATATGAGGTCTAGTCAGCTATTTAAATAAAAAGCAGGATCTTCAACTTAGAAAAACATCAGTGTCAACAAAACTGTAGGACCAAAGATGTTCTCCCTGACAAAGTTAAAGAAATATAATTGTTAGATACTGGTCATCACAATCACACATTATTCTTACTTTACTGGACCACAAGTTAGAATCTGGGTCAATAGCAGACCAATAGTAGAATGGTATCTGGGGCTCTAGTGCCCACCTGTTTTCATCTCACCTCACTAACTCATTACTAAAACTACCATCATGCCCAATCCTGAACAATTTATAAGGACAATGCTTAAATATGAAGCCTGGAGTATTAGTGAATCAGTTTCTTGACACATTTGTCCTGGAATAGTGGGAGAAAGGGGAGTAAAGTTAAAGACAGGAAGAGGTGGTTCTTATTCTGTATGTTTCAGGCATGGGAATGTTTTAACTGGTCCTGGTGGAAAATTTTACATACCACTGATCCAAACAGTCTTATGCTTTCAACTTCTGATAAACATTAAGGAAGAATTTAAGAGATTTCTATAGTTTCCTAACTAGTATCTCTTCCTCAATCTGTTGTTGTGACTAATCTATTCTCCCCACTGCTGCTAGGCTTAACTTTTTAAAACTCAGATCTAATAGCTTCCCATCATCTACTGGAAAAAATCAATCACAATTCTTTGGTCTATCATTCAATAAAATGCACAAAGTGGTTTTAACTCACCTTTCCAGATTCATCTTCCATGTATCTCCTCAAGTTCAACAAACATTTACCAAATGCTGAGTATTATGTGGGGAGACAGAGACCAACAATGTGAGATCCTTGTTCTGAGGTGAGGGAGAAAAACACAAAAAGAACATTTCAAGTATATGAAGTACTGTTTTAGAGACAGGAGGAGATTCCTGATGGAAATGACCTTAGTTCTAAGAATATTGTATACTCAGCTTCTTGAGAATGGCATACACTTCCACAGTTGGCTCTTTAAGCAAAGCCTTCGGCAAGAAACACTCTGCCACCCCTCGCATCCTTCGCAGACTTGTATTCATTCTTAAATATAGCTTAAGTCATCCTTCATCACTTCTCCAGTACATCCCCCTTCATTATATATGAGTATTATGCATGTCTTCAGCACAGGATTTATACCTGGATTTTAACTAAGATTTATCTCAATCCATTTTGTTCTCCCATCTACCCTTTACAGTCATGATCTTAGTATAGTGTCTGGCACACAATAATTGGTGGCATTTTTTTTTTGAGTGCTTACGATGTGCCAGATTTTGCCTTCATTAATTATTTCTCCCAACAATCCTGTGAGGTAAATGCTACTATTATCACCATTGTTCAGATGTGGAAACTGAGTCGCAGAGAAGTTAAGAAACTTGCCCAATGTCGCAAGTGGCCGAGGAGGATATCAAGACGGGCTCCAGAGTCCACACTTGAACCACAAAACTATGCTGCCTCAATAATTAGGTACAGAAAGAGTAAACGAGTGAAAGAATAAATGAATGAATGAACAGAAAATATCGCCCTCCTTCCTTACTTCACCGTGAGAGCCAGAGGCAGGCGAAGGGCAGAAACCGAGCCAGCGATTCCGAGTCTCTCCGCGGGGCTCCTAGGTCTGAGCAGCAGGCGCCAATCACAGAGTCCTGGGGTCGCCTAATACTCGGAAGAACCCGGAGACGGGGAGGTCTGGACCTGGCCAAGGCCAGGAGGCGTCTCTGTCCACAGCCGCCTCGGGGGGGCAGGGCTGGGGGCTATCTGACTCCGGGGGCTGCGTCAAGGGTCGCATAAGACTGGATAGGCAGGTTTATAAACTAGTAGTCCTAGGCTGCCGGAAGCGCTTCTTCCCTGGCAGGCTGGGCCACAGGAAGTTATTACAATCCGATTGCAACTTCTAAAAAGGTCCCCACTCGGCATAGCGCCCAGTTGACTTTTTCTGTTTTTCTCTTATTCTGACTGTCCCGATGCTACCGCACTATTTCACAACGCTCTCGGTCGCGAAGGATCAGCCCCACTGTCGCTGTCCAGAGGAGCTTCTGGAGCCCGGGGAGAGCGAGACATGCAGAGGAACGCAGGGACCGAAGGGTGCGGTTTCCCAGGAACAGCTTTCGAGACTGGACGGGGCCCAGGATGGCTGATTTCCCGTCTCAGTCGGAGCCTCCGACTTCCCAAGAACCCAATGACGACTTCAAGAAGCCAGCCCTGCCGATGCCCCCAGCGGAGCGGGGGAAGGCCCCGGCTACCAGTCCCCCAAACCCTGAGGAGGTGAGGAAGGAAAGGCCTACGGCGCTGCAGGATCCCGATTTCCGGGAGGCCGACGTCCCGCCGGCCAGGCCGGACAGCGGGGAGAAGAGGGGACCACAAGAGGAGCAGCCGCGTCCCCCAGCAGTGGCCTCTTCCCCCTGCGGTCCGGCCCGGGCTCCCCCATACCAGGAGCCTCCGTGGGGTGGCCCGGCCACGGCCCCTTACAGCTTAGAGACCCTGAAGGGCGGTGCTATCCTAGGCACCTGGAGCTTGAAAGGGACGAGTCTCTGCCTTTTCGGGCGGCTGTCTAGCTGCGACGTGTGCCTGGAGCATCCTTCGGTGTCTCGATACCACGCCGTGCTGCAGCACAGGGCGTCCGGCCCGGACGGAGAGTGCGATGGCCACGGGCCCGGCTTTTATCTCTACGATCTAGGAAGCACCCATGGCACTTTTCTCAACAAAACCCGTATTCCACCCCGCACTTACTGTCGGGTCCACGTTGGGCATGTTCTTCGCTTTGGAGGCAGCACCCGGCTCTTTATTCTGCAGGTAAGTAGGAAAATGTAGAATCGAAATCTCGGGAGCGCACCAAGCCGGGAGGGAGATTTTTCCCGTCAGCTGTTTGAAAAGTGAAGGAATCTCTCGCTTCATCTCCAGACCTCTGTAAAGATCGCCGTATTTTATTTCTGCAAGTGACTTCCACAGTGCTGAACGCTAAAAGAATTCTCTCGCTTGGTTCCTCAGGGACCAGAGGAAGACCGAGAAGCCGAGTCCGAGTTGACAGTAACGCAGTTGAAGGAATTGCGCAAACAGCAACAAATGAGGTTGGAGAAGAAGATGTTAGGTGAAGACTCAGATGAAGAAGAGGAGATGGATACCAGCGAAAGGAAGACAAATACTAGCAGTCAAGATGATGAAATGGGTTGCTCCTGGGGAATGGGTAAGAATTCATGGCACTCTTAAATGTTTTTGATCACACAGCTTTTCATGATTTTGCGATAGGGCAGGTAGGTGGCATCTTTAAAAAAAATTTGCACACGAGGTAACTCAAATTCAGAGAGTTTAACTTTGCTAATGTCAAAAAGGTGAATTATTGGCAGAAATATGAATTAGAACCCATGTCTTCAGATTTCTAATGATGTGCTTTACAGTGCACTGCCTTGTTCAGAACTTTTCCTCTGTCTACAATTAATTTTCTGTTTTACCATTAAGAATATACTAAGCTCTGACTTTGTGCTATATAATTATCACTGGTGGGGGTGGAACAACATTCTGTCAGATAAAATGAAACTTTATTCAATATAGGATATTCCCTTGAGTTTTTTGTATTTTGTGCAAATATCCTGAAATTTTGAGTATCCAATCAGGAAAAGCTGGCTTCTTAGCCAAGGGAGTGGATTAAATGTTCCATTAACATCAGACACCATGTGAATACCAGACATTTTAGGGGATGGATATTCAGTCCTTACGATGTAGTTAAAGTGGCCTTAACATGTAGTTGGGAAGACAGAATAAATATTATGAAATTACTTGTGCTAAATGCTAGACAAAAGCTAGAAACCACATGGATGTTAACATAAGGGTCCAGAGAAGGGAGCAGTCACTGAGGGCTGTGCTGTTCAATATGGTAGCCACTAGCTACATGTGTTTATTGAGCCTTTGAAATGTGGCTAGTCCAAATCAACATGTGCTATAAATGTAAAATGCGCACTGGATTTCAGAGACTTAATGCGAAGAAAATAACTCTTTCATAATATTTTTATGTTGATTATATGTTGAAATGATTTCACCTATTTCTTTTTACCTTTTTTTTCATGTTTCCCCTAGAAAATTTAAGATTTCATATTTGGCTTCCATTTATGTTTCTACTGGACAGCACTGCCTTAGATCTTTGGGAAACTATAAGTTTATAAGCAGAAGTGTCTTGAGCTGGGCCTCAAAACAAAGAAAAAGTGGCCCTGATGAAGCTGAGTAATGAGAGTTGTATTCAGGGCAGGCATTGATGATTTTAAGGGAGTGATGAGTAAACCGGATGTTGTTGGCAGATCGGGCTATATTAGGAAATCATATTGGATGTGAGAGAACAATGATGCCACCTGAGAGGAGCTTCATATTTTTTCCTGCAGACAATGTGATAGATCATTTTGCTTCTAAAATATAAGGGTGGAAAAAAAATTAAGTTTCCATGAAAACAAGTTTTGACTGGTCAACACTTTAGAAAATCTGAAGATGTTCCTAACTAGATTAATGGTGGTTTTGTGATTTTTTTTTTCTCCTTTATCTCCCTCTATGAAACACCTTTCTTTTCATTACTGATAACTGTATCTTTATGTAGCCTGTTATGATACTGGCTGCCATTCAGATCAACTCTTTTTATGTTTGGTTATTTTTTCTTTCCCATTTCCTGCAGGGGAAGATGCTGTAGAAGATGAGGCAGAAGAGAACCCCATTGTCTTAGAGTTCCAGCAGGAAAGGGAGGCCTTTTATATAAAGGATCCAAAAAAGGCTCTTCAGGGTTTTTTTGACCGAGAAGGTATGTAAACAGATTCTGACCCTAGCAGTAAAATGTATCCACAGCAGTGTTGTTTTCTAGGGCTTGTGGATGAGTTCTGTACTTAGAAATGCTCTATTTTATCAGCTGTCCTCTTTGTTCACTTCTTGTCCTTATCATCAGTTGCTTCAAGAGTCTTTTGAAAATGGTGAAAAACAAAACAAAACAAATTTGGTAGTCTTTCTTCTCATCTCAGAAAAAAAAGGAACCAATTTTTTTCTGACTTCTCTCATTCTTCTCAGAAGATTCCAGACTTTGGTGATGGGACAATTGAACCAACTTCTTGTAAATTTTGGTTCCTAACTCACCTGATCTTTTGTAATTCTTAACATGGATTTTGACTGAGATACTTTGTGAGACTGTGTGTGTGTGTGTGTGTGTGTGTGTATGTATGAATGAACGAATGAACGTGTTGCCTTCCCTGCTTAATATTTATGCTTCTAAAAACCAAGCACCTGTGACAAATTAACTATTTAGAATACCCATTAACGTTATATGTTTAGTGGGATCTTTAAAGCAAACAGTTATGGTCAGTCATAGGTCACTAGTTTTTCAGGTATCTGCTGTCTACACCTGGGACTTTAAAAATCATTAAGAAACATTGAAGGAAAAGCTGCCTTTGGTTATAAACATTTAATTTGGACCTTTGGGAAAAATCTGGGGATCAGTTAGGAACTTAACTGATAATATTCTGTAACTTATAAAAAGGTTGTAAACTACTTATACAGTGGGCAAAACTTTGAATTGAAAATTGATTTTTTTGCTGTGTGTTTTCTGTTCTCTGCCTTAAAGTCATCTTAATTTTGTTATTAAATGGTAATCTCTAGGGGTGAGAAGTAAAAGCTTTGAAATCCAGTATGCAGTCTGGTATAGGAGCTTGATGTTCTTATTTAACCTTTGTTCCCTTTTTCTTTTGTATTACCTATTAATTTTTCAGATCCTTTAAAAATTGTTATATTTGTCTCCCTTCCACAGGAGAAGAATTAGAATATGAATTTGATGAACAGGGGCACAGCACTTGGCTTTGCCGGGTGAGGTATGTTCTTTTCCCATTAATGTTCATTTCTGGAAAATGGCAAATTTCAGGATTAATTCTTGGTATAAGCCACAGTCCGAGGAGTAAATGAAGTCTTAATCTTAGGGTATTCCTGAATTTGGGCCTTGGTATTTGAGTAACACTTATGTTATTGGGGAAGAGAGGACAGTAAGAGGTGGAATGAAAAGATTTGAAGTTCAGCCTTTGCAGGATAGAACAAAATGAATTGAGAGATTGAAAATGGTGAACTGAGCATTTCAAAAATAAAAATTATTACCACAACATATTAATTATTTTAATGCAAACTGGAGCTTCATGCTGTTATAAATCCATCTAAACCAATGTAGATTACCTGTGGATGATTCAACTGGAAAACAACTGGTGGCTGAGGCCATTCACTCTGGAAAGAAAAAGGAAGCAATGATCCAGTGCTCTTTGGAAGCTTGTCGGATCCTTGACACTTTGGGGTTGCTGCGTCAAGAGGCAGGTGAGTCTATGGGAGCACTTTTTTCTTTAAAAAAGGAAGAAAAAATTTAACATAAAAAGTAATAAAACCTCCCTATGGGGGGAAATGCAAATTGTTCAGAATTCTATGAAGTGAAAACAAAAAAATTCCCTATCTCAGTACTCTGAAGTAGCCATTGTTTATATTTTCCTGGACATATTCTATACATATATAAATATTTATATTTAGAACTAGTTTTTTTTTAATTTCAATAAATCGTAAGAGCATTTAATACAAAGAATTAAAGCCAAATGCAAGATTTTACACTTACAAAAATTAGAACGAGTTGTTTTAACAAAAAAAAAACACTCATACACACACAAATGCAATCATGTAACTTATATTCTTTTGTGACTTACTTTTTTTTTTCCATGAGAATGTATTGTGGAACTCCACGTAAGGACATTAGATTTACTCCATTAAGAAAAAAAAACTGTCTGGCTATTCCATAGCTTGTTAATAAGGTCTATGTTATATATTTATTTATTCTAAAATTAATTTTTATTTTTGTGAAGTTAATTATGTATAGTTTAAAACAACCAAAAGACTCATAACAAAATACAGCTTTTCCAGCCCTTACCCTGCTCATTATTCATCCCTTAAGGCCACAGCTTTCAACTCTTGCAGGTAGTTACAAATACCCCTATTTTTATAGTAAAAGTATGCATATTTTGAGTCATTAATTTTAGACATTATCTATTGACTCCCTGTTAAATTAGTATTTAGTATTTACTTTATCATGTTTATGCAAATATTAGTCATAAGTGAGCCATTTTCTTTCTTTCTGTTTTTCCTAAAGCTAATTATTGGATTTTTTTCCTCCATGTGTTTGGTTTTCTTTGTACCTCTTTTTCATTCCACATCTTTCTGTAGCCTTTCAGTATATTTTTCCACAGAGTCAGTCACATAAGTAATTTGTCAATTCTGAATTTTTTTTTTTTAGGCATTTCTCCTGGAGAACACTATTTTCTGAGTTTTCAGTCTTATTGCTCTCTAGACCTGATGCAGAACTGTTATCTTGGGACTCCTCAAATTTCCTTTACTTTTTTCCTGGGTTGGATTTTGTGTTTCTCAATTCCGTTATTCTCATATTTCTTGGTTTACTCCCTTGTTTTGATGGGCACATCCTTCAATAGTTGTAGCAGGTTAAAAAGCTGGTATAAGAGTAGAGTGCATGACTGATAATAGTCTCCAATGGATTCCATGTTTTTCACTTTCTTGGTGTACTTTCTTGTTTTGGTAGACATCATCTAGTGGATTCCTAAGAAAGACTGTGCAGTAGGTAAACTTAATAAGTTGTCTGTGTCTGAAAACAATAAATATTCTGGCTCCACTCTTTTTTTAAAGCTTGCTATTTT
>PVKY010011481.1:0-12014 GCA_004027775.1 Bradypus variegatus
TGGCTGCGACCTTTAATGTGTGTGTCTAAGGTGGGCGTTATTCCAGGGTCTAGTCCGGTGTCCAGCCTGATGTGGTCATTTTGGTCTGGCAGGGTCATCAATGCTGGCAAGAGCCGGCACAATGAGGACCAGGCTTGCTGTGAGGTGGTGTATGTGGAAGGTCAGAGGAGTGTCGCACGAGCACCTGGGGAGCCTGGCCAAGGCCAGGTAAGCATTCATCCTCTTTCCTAGCCTCCCGAGGCTGTGATACCTCCCCCCAGGGATTCCAGGCACCAGTTTTAAATCTGACACACGTGGAAGACTTGCCTCCTGATTCACTAGCTTTTCTCCTTTCTGAAACATAATCTTTACCTGGCATTGATCAGTTAAAGATTCTACCATGTCAATATGAATGTTTAGTTTTCCACTTAAAATGTAGATGCTCTTGTACTTATGGATGAGTTAATAATTACCCACTCTGATTTTTGCATATTTTACTCGCTTACATATAGCTTTTTTAATGCTGTTTCCTAACACATAGTAGGCCCTTGGTAAATGAATAAATAAATCTAACTTGCCTTCAATATTAATACTAAGCTCTGATTTACCCTCTGATGTTCACTTGGATATGGATGCCCAGAGTCTTGCTCTTCTATCTGCATCTCACACACACACACACACACACACACACACGTAATCACCTCCAACTTTTCTTCCATCAGGGACTCTGCTTCTACTACTGGGGCCTGTTTGATGGGCATGCAGGGGGTGGAGCTGCTGAAATGGCCTCCCGCCTCCTGCATCGCCACATCCGGGAGCAGCTGAGGGTCCTGGTAGAGGTACTTCAGGACCCCACACCACCCCCCCTCTGCCTCCCGTCCACTCCGGGAGCCCCAGGTTCCTCTGATCCTTCTCACCTGGCTGGCCCTCAATCCTGCTGGCCTTCACAGAAGGAAGTGCCCCATGAGAGCCTGGTAGTGGGGGCCATTGAGAACGCCTTCCAGCTCATGGTGAGTGGATGACTGAGGCCAAGGACTTGCTAGGAAGATGCTCTAGTTAACATGGGAGTCAGGTGGCCTGGGTGGGGGTGGTGATCCTGAAAACTCAGAAACTCTTTGAGAGGCTGAGCAGAGCTCAGTTCAGAGGGGGAGAGGAGGGGGAATTATACCCATGTTTTCCTCTAGTGTGGCTTGGCTGGACTAGTTTATTTCTGCAGATGGAAGGGGTGGCTCTGTGCCTGGACCCTTTTCTTCATTCACCCTTCTGACTCTTCTTCATGTGGCAGGATGAGCAGATGGCCCAGGAGCAGCATGGCCACCAAGTGGAGGGGGGTTGCTGTGCACTTGTTGTGATCTACCTGTTAGGCAAGGTGTATGTGGCCAATGCAGGCGACAGCAGGTATGGAGGGGGCCTCTTGAAAGTGGCTAAAGGGGGTCACTCTCTGTGACACAGGAGGAGTTAAAAAAAAATCAAAGGTTGGAGGGATCATACACACAAGCCATGAGGGGAGGATACAAGGGGGTTTGGATGAGGGACCCTTATGGGGAAGGTCTGGTCTTTCTAGAATTCTCCATGAGGGGGCTGAGAAGAGCCAGGCCCAAACCTTCCCTCAGTGTATGAGTTCAGGTGGTAGACAGTCCTCACACGGGCCTTTCCTCTAACTGGGCAGGGCCATCATTGTCCGGAATGGTGAAATCATTCCAATGTCCCGGGAATTTACCCCGGAGACCGAACGCCAGCGACTTCAGCTGCTTGTAAGTAGGAACCAAAACCCCTACTCTTATACCTTTTTGGGTCTTGTGCCTCTCTGCACCTTATGTTCTGAGAATTCTCACATCCAACCACATGCACAGAAAGCTCTTTATTGTTTAATGGGAAGGCCGCTTCATGGACTGCAGAATGCAGGGCTGAGTTGGGGGGATGATGCAGCAGGAAGCAGCTCCAACTGTGGCCCCAGCTGAGGAAGGAAGGGGAGTCCGAGGTGGGGAAGGAAATAGCAAAGGCCCCTGACTCAGTGCTTAGGCAGTATGGCTTAGTGCTTGGAAGTTGGCTCTTGGAGCTGGACTGCCTGGGAGTGAATCTTGGTCAAGTACTTTGCTAGTTGTCTGGCCCTCAACAATTCTTTTGCCTCTCTGTGCATCAATAGTTCCCATTTTAAGTCTGTTGTAAGGATAAATGAGTTAATCTAGGTTAATATTAGAACAGTGCCTGGTATATAGTAAACTCTGTTTAAAAGTTTGCTATGATTAACATCATCCATACACCAGGGTGTTCTGTAAGCCTAATGCCCCCTGGCCCTCTGCTCTGTCTGTCTACTCCCAACCTCAGGGCTTTTTGAAACCAGAGCTGCTGGGCAGTGAATTTACCCACCTTGAGTTCCCCCGCAGAGTTCACCCCAAGGAGCTGGGACAGAGGATGCTGTACCGGGACCAGAACATGACTGGCTGGTAACACTTCCCTCAGAGCTGGGGCCCATTCCCATGGCAACACAACCAGTCCCTTGCCAGCAGCAAGGTGGAAACTGGTGGCTGGGCCGGGCTGGGAGTTGGGGTGGGGTGTGTGGCCCTCCTAAGGGGTTTGAGGGTATGTGGCTCCTAGGGCAGAGGGGCTTTGATTCCTGGTGATGCATCCTCTTCTCCCTCCCCAGGGCCTACAAAAAGATCGAGCTGGAGGATCTCAGGTTTCCTCTGGTCTGTGGGGAGGGCAAAAAGGTAAACTCCCATGGGAGAGGTGGGAGAGGGCAGGAGGACCCATAACTTATCTAGGGAAATGGAGGTTCTACCTGAGGGTAAGGGTGCAAGGGGGCCATGGTTTCAGAGAGTCCAGGAGAGGACTGCAGCAGCACCCCCTCCTCATTCCCTTCAGGCTCGAGTGATGGCCACCATTGGGGTGACCCGGGGCCTAGGAGACCACAACCTCAGGGTCTGCAGTTCCACTCTGCCCATCAAGCCCTTCCTCTCCTGCTTCCCTGAGGTGAGCTATGTAGGGGCCCCCTTAACCACATCTTCTCTCCTCTAGATGTCTTGAGCTGGCTTTCCTCGGGGGTCTCTTTAATCCCCAACCTCCTTGTTCCCCACCCCCTGCAACTCAGTCCTCTCTGCCATCTTCCCTTCCAGGTGCAAGTGTATGACCTGACACAGTACGAACACTGCCCGGATGATGTGATGGTCCTGGGAACAGATGGCCTGTGGGATGTCACCAGTGACTGTGAGGTAGCTGCCACTGTGGACAGGGTGCTGTCAGCCTATGAGCCCAATGACCCCAACAGGTAGGGGCTGCATGATGTGGAGGTGAGGGGAAGACACTGGGGAAAGGTGGGCAGAGAAGCAATGCTCGGGGACCCATATGTGGGCCTGAGTATCTTTCCCATATACATATTGGTATATGAAAGTGTACATTTGCTTCTGTCAGGTACACAGCTCTGGCCCAAGCTCTGGTGCTGGGGGCTCGGGGCACCCCCCGGGATCGTGGCTGGCGTCTATCCAACAACAAGCTGGGTTCTGGGGATGACATCTCAGTCTTCGTCATCCCCCTAGGAGGGCCAGGCAGTTACTCCTGAGGGACACAGCCCCAACTCTCCTACCACCTACCCCAGCCTCTCTATGCTCACCCATCTCCCAACCCAAATTCTGAAATTGTCTCCTGATCCTTCTTTAGTGGCAATTCAATTGAAGAAGGGATGTTGGCTAGATCCAAAATTACTGCTACTGGTAAATAAATCAGATGGATCAAGTTGTGTGTCTTTATTTACTTTGATTAGAAACTGAAAGGAATAAAAAGCTCTGTGGGGTGGTAGAGAGAACACCAGAATGGTCCCCAAAATGTGGTGTTCTCCAGGTTGTTTCTTCTATCTTCCGCTCTTCCCACTCCATACCCTCTCTATGAGCATTCTCATCCACTCCTGTGGTTTCTTTCATCTGCTGATGTCTTCCAAATCAGTATTGCCAGCCCAGACTTTTCCTGCACTTTAGACCCACATGCCCCAGTTGTCTCCTAAACATTCCCTACATTCCACAGCACTTCAGCTCAATATATCTCACACTGAATTCATCATTCCCTCCCATAAATGTCTTCTTTCTCCTGGTTCTTCCTCTTAGTGGGCACCAGCTCAGCTGCCCATGTTAGAAGTCTTGGAGTTGGTCACCCTTGGCTTCCATTTCTTCTGTATCAAGCTGATCAGTCACTAAGTCTTGTTGATTATGTATTTTTAAATATAGTTCATATTTTTCCAGTTACCTCCACCCCCACTATCACACCTTACTTCTATACTATATCAGGCTCCTAACTCATCTCTGTCTCCAGACCTCCTTGTAATGTCCTACAGACATAGCAGATGGGCTGACCTTTCCACAGTGTAAACTAGAGTTGGTTATTCCCTTGTGAGAACACTTCAATGGTTTCTTATTGCCCTCAGAACAAAATATACTCTCGACTCCTGAATGTGGTATATTAGGACTTTCATTACCTGCCCACTGTTTCCTTCTCCAGCCTCATCTTTCCTCCTACTCATTATTTAAAGTCTACATATCACCTTATTGTGGACACTTCACTTGTCTGTCAGGTCTGGGGATCCCACAGCCCACGCATGTCCCCATGACAGTGACTACCTCACTGTATTACAACTGTCCATATTAGGATCAGTAAGGAGTGCAGCCCAGCTGTTTGGATCCTGGTGCCAGACAGAAAAGTAGCTCTCTGAGTCTCAATTTGCCTCCCAGTAAAATGGAGATATTAATGGTACTACCTCATAAGGTTGTTGGGAGCATTAAAATAATTAATGTGTGTAGAGCAAGGTCCATGTAATAGAGTTCTATAAATGTTAGCTTCCTTTAAGTTGTCTGTATTCTGAATTTAGACTGTAAGAAGGCAGAAATCAATCCTCGGCACAACTCATAGTTAATACTCAATAAATGTTTATTGAGAAAGTTAAGAGGCTCAGGTACAACTGCTCTGGATCTCAGCTTCCTCAGTTATCAAATGTGTGGATTGTGCTTCAGATCTTTAAATTCCCTGTTATTTCTAGCATTCATCCATTCAGCAAATATTTGCTGAAAATCAATTATGTGCCACACACTGTGCTGGATAGTGGGGAAAGGGCAGGTTGGAGGAGCATGGCAGGGGGAAAGCATCACCTTTGGAGCCAGAAAAAACCTGGGTTTAAATTCCTGCTACTTCTCTGAGCCTCAGTTTCCTCGAGGGCAAAAGGCGATGGGTACACCTACCCCAAAGATCTGTAGTGAGTAGTAAGAGGGTTGAGCTTTATAGCGTTTGGAGCACAAGCCAGTAAAATCTTCCCTCTCCCTCCTCAGCGTCCTCACAGGGAAGGAGATAACGGGTACTTATACCCTAAGCGACAAGTCAGACTGGGCCAACTGTCTCGAGAGGCACAGAAATAATACAATGGGAGTGAGAACTGAATTCCCAGCTGGGGATCCGGAAGGATTTCCAGGCGTGTCCTTTGAGGGGGAGGTAGGATTTAGACTTTGGGAAATCCCAGGTAGGGGGCATGCAGGCAACCGTGAGGTGCAATGGTGGCTTGGGCCTGCAAGGTTGCAAGGTCTCAAAGGCTGGGGGCTGTCGGGCCGTACTCACTCGGCAGAAGGTGGGCGTCTTCGGCTCCGGCCCCGCCCTGCTTCTGGCTCCCGGAGGGCCTCCTCCTCGCAGCCTGGCCTCCCGCGAGCCCCGGGTTGGGCAGGAGCGGGTGGCTGTCTGGCCGCCGGAGGGCAGCAGCGGCTCTTCCTGACCCACCCCGAGCGCCTCTCAACTTTCCCGACGCCGGTCCGCCCCCAGGGGCTGGAAGGCGGGGCAGAGACTGAGTTCTCGGGGGTCCTGCCCGCCCCTCCCCCTCTGCTCTGCTGCCAAGGATCCCCCCGGGACAGACGCCCCAGATCCGCGGCCAGCGGCAGGGACAACCCCGGCGGCCCGGGGCGGGGGCGGGGGCGGGCCCGGGGGCGGCCCCCGGAGCCACCCACCCCTGCCGGCCCGCCCTCCCCGCCGCGGCGCTGAAGGAGGGCGAGGCGGGGCCCCTCGGGTCAGTCTCAGCCTCCCGCACCGGCCACGCAGCTGCAGGCGACGGAGGGGAAGGTAGCCTGGGCCAGGGGCTGGGCTCGGCGGGGTGTGCTGGGTCCTCGGCCCCGAGAGAACACTTGCTCTCTTTTGCGGGCGGCTGGTGCTCGGGGCCCGGCCGGGGAGGGGGCTTTGGCCCGAGTGCGGGCCGCGTTCCCTCCGCCCGGGCACGGCTTCCGGGCTGTGCGGGGCGTCGGATCTGGTCGGTCCCCCCCTGAGCTGCCGCGAGGGCCCTCCAGGAGCTGCCGGGCAGGGTGTCCCACCTCTCAGTGTGCGAGCCCCGAGCCCCTTCCCTTCCTCGCCCGGTTCCCGGAACGTGCCTCCGCCGGGCGAGGGGTGAGTTGGGTCGCCGCGAGGAGCCTCAGCCCGGCGCCCCATCTCTCAGGCCCGGCGGCCCTCTGTGGACCTGTGGGAGGTGGAAGAGGGGACCGAGTCCAGGTCGGGGTGGGAAGGCCCCCGGGCCGGCACGGCAGAATGGCGGGAATAGGGGCGGGGTGTGACTGTGGAGGGCTTCAAGCCCGGCGGGGTCCGGGCCCCGCCCTAGGTGGCTCCCGGTGCTTCTCTGGGGGGGCGGTGGAGGTTCTAGAGAAGCACCCAGTTCCCTTTGTAGGGTGAAAGAATCCCCGCCCTCCCAGGTTTCTCCCTGCCACTTCTGAGATAGGCCAAAGATAAGCTGGGGGATCCGAGGCTGAGTCCTGCTCTCTCTGGTTGCAAAGTTGAGGAGGAGATGCCTCCTAGGAAGGGCTGAGAAGGTGGGTGTAGTCACAGTGTCTTGTGTCCGGGGAGGCTCCAGAAATTCCAGGCTCCATTCCAGCCTGCCTGGGGCTGTGGCTGCCCCTGCTAGGGTCAGTGGGGCGGATCATCTGGGGCTGCTGGTCACAGGGAGCTAGCTGTTGTCCCTGCCATCTTGGCCCTGGGCCTGGTGGCCTGGCCTGGCCTGGGCCAGCTGCTCTTCGGGCCCAGCCGGACCCAAAGGGAAAGTGATCGGGGGCTCCAGACCACTTGATGCCCACCCCAGCCCTGGAGTTCTGGATTCTGCCTCCCACGGCCACTGCAACTTCCAACTGCCCTGTCCAAGCAGGGCATACCCAAGCGACTGGTATTATCCCAGTGGAGGCTGCCTTCCTGCCTTCCATAAACATTGCCCACTCCAGACTGGGGTTACCTCAGTCTGTCTTCGCATAGCTGGGCCGGTTGAACGGATGGGAGTGTGTAGGTGAGTAGGACAAAATCCTGACGTCAGTCGCCTGGATAGGGTTTCCAGGGAGCCCCCTTTTGGCAGGATGTTTTCCAATTTTGGAGAGGTTCTGCTGGCAGGGTGAATGCCTTCTTGCCTGCCCTTTGGGATACCTTGGGAATGTCCCTTTTGGGGTGGGGTGAGTGTGCCTGTGTACTCTCAACTCCTATAAACTCTCTCTGACTCATATCCACTTCCCCGCATCCCATTTTTGTGAATGTGTTTGTGGGGGGGAGGGAGGGGCCACGCAGGACCCCGCTGTTGAGGAGAACGAGCCTTGGACTGGATGTTTGCTTCCTGAAAGGCGGACTGAGGTAGAGGTGTGAGGTGGCGGTGGTCTGTGTGCAGTAGAGGAGTTCAGCCCAGTTTGACAGATGTGGGACTGAGAAAAAACCAGGTTTGGGGCAGAGATCAGGTTACCATCACCTTGTTTCTTAACTGCTCCCTGCCACATGGGTGCTGGGACTGGTCCTCATTTGTCCCTTCTTTTGGGGCTCCTCCCAGCCCAGGCTCTAGCCCCCACCCCCTTCCCAACAGCCTTGACTTCATCTCAACTCCAGAGCCCGCCCCCTCTTCCTCTAGGGCTGTAAGCCTGGGAACCTCAGCCGGCTGGAGGTCGGCTCCTCCCCAGGGAAGGAGGAAGTGAGGCTCAGTTCAGGGGCAGGGAAGCTGGGAAGGTGTGATGAGCTGTGCAGATGCACGCTCATGTGTGTTAGGGGTGGGGGACACATGGAAACCCCGGGAAGCTGACTTCTGGCCCTGAGTCACAGGGAGGGGTGGGCAGGGCCTCCAAGTGAGCTGGACAGAGGGGAGGAAGGGGAGGTGATTCCCTGGTGGATTATGCTCAGTCGCCCTGCTGTGGTGGATGTGTGGCTCCCTACAGTGTGGTCATTGTCCCCTGCCTGGGGCTGAGTGACCCAGTGTTGCTGCCGGGCCCAGGAGGAAGGGGGGAAGAAGGCAGCTGCCCAACTGTGGGCTGTGGGCACTGCCAGGACTGAGCCTCCTTTGTGTGATCGGGGCCTTGGGGACCAGGGTGGGGTGGGCCGGGGAAGCTGGCTGGCTGCTGCCACTGTCCTGTCTGGGTTTCCCTGCTTCTGCTCTCCTTCCCACCTCTAGGGTGACATGTAGAAAAGGCACAGACTCCAGCATCACACAGCCCTGCTTTGAGTCCTCTCCCTGCACTTACCTGCCATGACTCTGAACACGTATCTTGACCTCGCTGAGCCTCGGTTTCCTAGTTTGTTGAAATGGGAAGTGTACCATGTACCAGCCAGGCTTCTGGGGACTGAAGAAGATAATTTTTGTCAAAATGTGGTGCCTGGCACCTAGGGGCTTGATAAATATTCTTTGCTTTATCCTCCCACCATTAGGTGGCTGGGCGTGCTAGCCTGTGGGGACTCCCGGTCTGTGACTGGGCAGGTGGGGCTGGAGTGGCTTGTGCCGAGCCAGGGACAATCTGTTCTAAATTGGATCTTAGGATTACTAAACTTTACAGTATCAAAATCCTGGTAACAAAGTCTCCTTCAGTCCCTGATACAGAAAGCAGATAAAAAACCGACTCCCCTGGACTTGTCCCTAATCTCTTTAGGTGTCCAGGGTCCCACAAAGGGAATGGATTAGATCAGAACTCAGATTTTCTGGCTCCTAGGTGGGTTTTTCTTCCACCTCCCACTTCTGTATTTATTCTACCCTGGGGGTGGAATCCTGTCCCTGAACCTCAGATTAGGAATTTTAAGCTCTGTTTCCTGAATGATTGGTTTTTGGCAAGAACATGCCTGAGCAAGTCCTCTTCCTTCCTTTTCCTCCCTTTGCTGGATGCCTCAGTTTCCAGGGGAATCTCAGGAAAACCAGAGAAGTGTTTTTGGACGTTGTTAACTTTTCCCCAAATCTCCACTGCTTCTTCCCTGCCAGGCTCAGCCATGGCTGCAATCCGAAAGAAGCTAGTGATTGTGGGGGATGGTGCCTGTGGGAAGACCTGCCTCCTCATCGTCTTCAGCAAGGACCAGTTCCCAGAGGTCTACGTCCCTACCGTCTTTGAGAACTACATTGCAGACATTGAGGTGGACGGCAAGCAGGTGAAGGCCTAGAGCCCCTTCCCATCCACCTTGGCACCCTGTCCCCCTGGACACTTACGGACTTTAGCATGTCCATCCTCAGCACCCACACACTTCTTTGCTCTGTTCTCCCTGCTGGAACCAGTACAAGATAGGAGGTAAAACTGCAGTCTTAGAAAATCTGGATATACCTCCTGGTCCGACCACATATTGGGCTCTGTATTCTGGTCTTTGCCTCTGGGCTTAAGCTTCCCCAGTTGCAAAATGAGGATGACGTTAAAACCTCCCTCGAGGGGTTATGACGATTAAAGAACATCATGGCAACTCTTACCTGCTGCCTGATCCCTGCACAGTGACCCAACACGGATACCTTATGCTTTAACAGAAATGCACCGTATTTGTGTCCTGTGACAGTGATCAGCACAACCCCTAGTGCCTAGCAGGTGCTTAGTGGGTAGATGCTTGGCGAGCCGAAAGGAGCAGTGCTTCCAGAGGACCTCCGGGTGGTGGGCCTGGGGTGTGTGTACCTGTGGCCCTTGGGCTGGCTAGTCACTGTCCCTTTGTCAGGTGGAGCTGGCTCTCTGGGACACAGCAGGGCAGGAAGACTACGACCGCCTGCGGCCTCTCTCCTACCCGGACACAGATGTCATCCTCATGTGCTTCTCCATTGACAGCCCCGACAGCCTAGGTGAGGGTGCTGGAGGGAGCAGATTGAGTGCTCCTTGTAAGTCATCAGAGGGCCTTTGCCATGGCCTGTCTTCAGAGGCTGAGAGACTATGTGGGGTGGTGGTGGTGCAGGGTGGCAGGGGCTCGGGCCTTATCCTCTTCCACTGTGGTTAATGGGCCTTGGTGAGGGCTTAGGGGAGGGTGTTCTTTGAGAGGGAAGGGTTGGTTTTAAGTGGTGAAAAGGGACTGTCATGCCGAATAGCCTCTAAGACTGCTATGAGATGATGAGGGGCCCCCAGGGGAGAGCTTTCTAGCCTAACTGGAGGCACTGACACCTTTTGGGACATGTCTGTGCAGAAAACATTCCTGAGAAGTGGACCCCGGAGGTGAAGCATTTCTGCCCCAATGTGCCTATCATCTTAGTGGGTAATAAGAAGGACCTGAGGCAAGACGAGCACACCAGGAGAGAGCTGGCCAAGATGAAGCAGGTGGGTAGAGCTGCTGAGTGGGGAGCAAGACACCCTCTGAGGGGTATGCAGACTGGGGAAGAAGAGGGGCTTCTCTCCAGCAGACTGTCCTGTGTTATGAGGTGCTGTGGTACCCACCTTCCACCCCCACAGGTCCCCTCCCTGGTGAGGGAGAACTGGAAGGGTCCTCAGAGTATCTCATCCAATTTCAGATGAAACTCAGAAAATGAAATAACTTGGTCCAAGTTGGCCAAGGTCACTTGGCATGTTCATTCATTCCAGTTTATTATCCATTCTGTGCTAGGTGGGCTACTAAGAAGGGCAAAAAAGTCCTTGACAGCTTCTTATAATAGACGTTTCACTTGGGGTGTACAGGTGGTACCTAGGGAGACATAGGCTGACGGATGTGGGGTACAGGAGCTGGCTTGTCTGGGGACTTAGAAGTAGCTCTCTAGAGCCAAAGGACTAGAGTTTATTAGAGAAGGGTAAGGAATGTGGACCATCCTGCGAAGATAATTATGGGACAGTTTTAAACTGGGGGCAGATGTGGTCAGATCTGCATTTTAGAAAAATTATTCTGGCAGCCACAGAGGATGGAGAAAAGAATGGGGGCCAGGAGGTCTATTAGGAGGTGGTGGACACTCATTCAAGCAAGAGAAGAGTGTACTCTGGGGGTGTGGGGCTGGATGGGAGAGGAAGGGCTACAGTGGAGGGAACTGTGAGGATCCCTGCCCGGGAAGCTGCCCAGGGTGGCTGGGGCCTTTGTGTCCTGTGGGGTCAGGGCTGGAGGAGTTGGGTGAGGTGGTGAGAGGTATAGGTAGCCACCAGTTTCCTTTAACCACCACGTACTGTTTGCATTCCCAGGAGCCAGTTCGGTCTGAGGAAGGCCGGGACATGGCCAACCGGATCAGTGCCTTTGGCTACCTCGAGTGCTCAGCCAAGACCAAGGAGGGAGTGCGGGAGGTATTTGAAATGGCCACTCGGGCTGGCCTCCAGGTCCGCAAGAATAAGCGCCGGAGGGGCTGCCCCATCCTCTGAGGTCCCCAAGGCCTCCCCCACTTACTCCCATCTCCTCTCAGGGGTGCAGAAACTACCCACCCCTCAGCCCAGCCCCACTCTTAGGACTCCGTGCTGAAGGCCCCCTTTCCAGTTCCCTCCAGCCCAGGACTGCATTGACCTTCCCCAGCCCCCATGGTGGCGGTGGTAGGCCCTCCCCACCCAGGCCTGTGCCCCGCCCTTCCTGAGCAGAACGTTGCCCCCCACCCCTCCTTAGCTGAGGGCTGGGTCTCTTGCTCTTTGTCTTTCCCCACAAGATCTGTCACACACCAGCACCTGACCTACTTCCAGCTCACAGGAGTGTCTGGGGTAGGGGACGTGGAAGCTGTAACCCAGAGTCCCTAGCCCTGGTTTTTCTGCTTGGGGTAGGGGCCTTGTCTCCGACTGTACATGGTGGGGGTCTCAAATAAAGGCAGCCGGCTCCATCGTGTGTGGCATCTTCCTGTCTTTCCCTCCTGGTCCTTGCCTTGGCTGTGAGCCTGGAGTCCC
>PVKY010011482.1:0-12014 GCA_004027775.1 Bradypus variegatus
TTTTCTGGTTTTAAAACCCTCCTACATGGGGTTTTTCTTTCTAACGTTTAATGTTTCTCAGCTTGGGTGAATATTATAAAACAAAAATCAGAATATTTCATCAGTATATTGGTCTTGAATTTTATATGTGAGCTCCTGCTTCTAGTTTTATTTTTTTAAGGTATGTCACAACACATTTTCTAATTAGAAAAAGAAAACTGAAATGGCATCTCCCTCCCTAAGAGTCTTCTAATTGAATCCAGTCTTTTCTCTCACATTTCCCACAGTCACATTTTAGGCCAAAGCACACGGAACTACAGGTGCCATATTCTGCCTGATGCATTTGCTTCCTGGACATGTAAATACCCAAGCAGTTTAAGGAAACCTGGAAGGGGCAGGACTGTGAAGAAAAACGGCAGGGGCCATTTAAATGATAAAATATGGGCAAATCTTTTCAACTCTAAATAGTCTAAAGTCATCAAGACTTTCCTTTTGAGTGGTTATGGTTTAAAAGGAAACACCTATTTTCACGAAGAGGTCGCAGCACATTATATTATAGTCTAGGCTTGGAAATGTGCCTGTGGAGCCTGGAGGACACTTAGCCTGCTGAGGTCTGCACCAAGAGAACACAACTGAAGATGTCTTCCCCTAACACCCTGCGGGGACACCGGGGCCCAGGGAGACCAGGCAGAGGGAAATAAGGTCCCAGTGAACAGGGAGCTCGGGGTGCCAGTCTCTGTCTGATTAGCAGAGAATTCAAAAGTAAAGGAGGAAGCAGAGGGCTCAGTCCAAGTGGGTTCAAAGGTGAAAGGGAAGAGTTGGGTAGGGCACAAGAGATATAGAAGAGCTTCCCCTTCCCTACACCTGACACCCTTTAAAAGCTCTAGCACAAGACATCTGTTGCCTTCACAGTACAATGACTCAGTAAATGTCTGTAGTAAGGGCTATATATGAAAGTATTAATCCATCCATGTGCTCCTCAGCTTTCTGAACCCAGAAATGATATTTCTATATTCCTAAGAGATCATCTATATAGAAAAGCATACCTATGTAGGAAGGCATTTGTCAATTGTTCAAAGAACATAGTGTTCTTTAAGCATTTCCAAATGGCCTAGAAAAGGGTGTCATGTGCCTCTTTAAGAGGAATAAAGAAAGCTGGAATAAAGAAAGTTAGAAAGTCCAGGACAGCTAGAGGTGACACCTGAAACTAAGAAGATCAAATGGAAAGAAATCCTATATGGGGAGTCTGAACAAGGAAAAGTGGAAAAGGAAATTCTGACTTGAACTGAAATGCTCTTTGGAGATAATTGGAATATACCTTAAATGTGGTTTTACAATTGTTCAAATTTTGTGTTTTTTGTTCTTTAAAAAAATGTCATCCTATAAACAAATCTTTCTCTTTAACCCTTTCATTGCTTTTATGGATTTTATGTTTTTGTACAAGGATATTAGCCATAGATTTTTATTACGCCATCCCTTAAACAAACATTTGCAGGCATTTAGGTGCATGTGTGTGCCCAGGGGTCATACTAAGCACTGCTAGTTCTCAGCTTTGATAAAAGAACAATGGCAATTCACATACATTTACAATATAAGGAACAAATGTATGGAATGTGTTTATAGCATCTTCCTTAAAGATTTTTTTCTAAATAAAAAAATATACATTTGAAAAGGGTAAACTAAAACTGTATCACTTGATGTCAAAAAGAATAAAGTAAAGGAGCAACAACTTTCATTCATCATAAAGAGAAGTAACACATATTCCAAGAAGAGAATGGGACTGGGAGAAATATTTCCTGCATCTCAGTTAGACAAATGTGCTGCTGCTCCACTGCACTGCCGTGCCAGGCCAGCTGCGGCGGACCCCTGGTCTTAGCAGATCTCAGCATTTAAAGTCCCCTCCTAACCCCTGGTTGAGGAGAGAGTGGCAACTTCAGGTTATCATTGGACCCAGTGTATCTGGGATGAGAAATGACTTAAATATTGGTCATTTGTTTTAGGGCAAGGGCAAAACTGGTAGTGACTTGACATAGCAGTAAATATAAAGTCTAAGTGGTCAGTTTTCATACCATGAAACTGACCTGCTCCTGAAGAGAATCCTAAACCTATACCAATAATCTCCAGCATGGAAAGAACAATAATCTTTGGACACAAGTATACATACATAGACTCAAAATATCAACAATCGCTGAAGAACAATGACTGGGAAAACAGCAAGTTTTTCTACCTTCCATCAGCTGTTCTCTTGTTTTATTTTGTTTCATTTTTTTACCGAGTCATTTGATCAATTCCAAGCTGCATAATTATAGCACTGCTATAAGCAACTTAGTGACTTTGGGCAATTATTTTATCTCCCTGGGTGTTGTTTTCCTCATCTAGAAAATGAGAGGCTCTACAAGAGAACCCCTAATGTACCCTAAGGTCCATTCTCATTTTAGTTCTATGACTGTATCATAAGAGGAAAAAATGCAGTGAAACGTGTGCAGCTTTTGGTAAGAAACACCCCACGCGAGTACAGCTGAAGATTTGGGTCATCTTGCAATGTTTAATCTAGTTGTGGGAAATGATTTGGCTGCAATTTGATTTCTGTTTTCAGTATGTGGAGAGACATATTCTCACAATAAACAAAAATAAAATCCAGAAACAGAAACAGTTGGGATTCCTTAAATGATCTGCAAGCCCTGTAGAAGTCCAGAATACACATACCTTTAACCAATTGATCTCCACCTCTCCTCTGACACAGCAGGAGAGAAAGACTGGAGCCCTTACACTGATCAGTGTTGGAGGAAGAACCATTCTTTTCTTCTACCATAATTGTGATATAAGTGAATGCTTGATGGGGAGGCACATATGCAGACATACAGTCACCCACAGACACAGAAAAGACTTAGCTTTTGGCTTTGGATATGATTCAAATATTATGTCATTTACCTGGGGTTATATTAGAACACAGGCAAGTAATGATTCAGTACCTACTAAGTTTAATTTGTGACTAAACTAGAGTATTACAGAATCTGTGGAGTTCCTATTTCTACCCTGCTCTGTAACAGATGATTCAAGTCTTTTCCTTTAAAATTTCTCTAGGAAAAGAAAAGTCATACTGTTGAGCCACTAAGAACTTACATGGGAAAAATATTCCCAGGACTGCATCAGTGCCTAATTTCAGGACCCTGACTTTCCCATAAACACGGATCACAAACCAAAATTCTTCCTCAGCATTTCAAACCAGCAGAGTTAAACCAGTGGCTGCCCCCAGTCAGAACATCCAGAATTTAATCCTACATAGGAATTTTCAGCTCACACTCTAACACCATTCTATTTTTCTGTTTATTGTATATGCTTGACCATAGGGTAAAGGTTTTTATTTTTCCAAAATTATTCCACAGGGGAGTGGAGAAAGTTCACATTTAAGTCCTTCCAAAATCTCTCATATTTTAAGGCACATCCTCTTGTTATTGAAAAATAAAGTATTTATGGGGAAGATATGTTAACCTGCAACAACCTCAGGCAATGCAGTTTTGGATACTTACAGTAAGGGAGAGGCTAGCTGTTTAACACAACTCTCATAACTGTGCATAATCTCATGGTTGTGAGTGCTCGAAGTTGTCATAAACACACCTTTTCAAGATGTTTATACTATGAAGATCATCATGTGCACTTAAGGATAATTTTTAAAACCATTCTAAGGTTATGAAATTGGTGTACTTTCCAGAGAGCACCAAAAACAGATTCAAATAGGGCTGTATCACCTCGAGCCGCCTAGTCCAAAGAAAAGAGGAAACTGCTCAAGTGGCTTTAGGAATGATAAACACATCAATGCTACAGGTGAATGGAAAGAGTTTAAATAAAAATATGAAATAGGAATGAACAAATACTTCTTAGGATGTTATTTTATAAATTATGTGACTTTAAATGTCTGTGTAACTAATCATAAATCAAATACAAGGAGACATTTGACTACTGTATCTATATCACAAAATGTTTTCATAATCAAGTTGGCCAAAAATCTTTTTTTTTTTTTAATCTTCCCTTTAGGAAATTGGCAACCATCTTATTTGGGATTATCTTTAGTTGGGGCATATTCTAGAGAGGAATAGATTCACCAAATCTGTATTTGTTGAGATTTACTGAATTGGTATTGGAGGAAGTCTGGTGGATGAGAAGAGGCAAAGAGAAGGGATGGCATGAAATCCAATCTCGAAATTCCCATCTGCTTTGGGTTCATTGTCAGGAATTGCATTTGCTTCAGTGGGCAAAATCTGGAGCACATCTCAGTCTGGCCAGAAGGGCTCCTCATCATCTTTCTTGGGCTGATGAAAGGAAAGTGACGGAGCCCCTCCAAAAACATCACCACAACTGAAAACTCTGAAGACAAGATACCAACATTCAACACCGGCAGGACAGTTAGTTGTAACAATAACAATAATATTGAACATGTGGTGAGTGTTTACTTGGCACTGTGCCATGTGCTTTACATATAATTATCAGTATTTTCCACATTTTAGAGATGAGGAAACAAAATAGCAAGGGAAGTAGCTTGCCCAGGTCTCAAACTGGTAAATGATGGAGCTAGGATTCGATCCCAGCAGTCTTACTCCAGAATTTTCCACAATCTAAATGACAAAATTTATAAAGGAAAATAAACATTTTCAGGGTCCTTTCCGCTAGCCACCTGACTACTTTTCCAGTATTAGGGTATTTGAGAACCCAAATTAGTGATCTATAATCTTTGATTCTGAGCTCACCATTTTGGTGCTCCAAAACCCACCCAATGGCTGAATTAAAAGTGTCATGTTAGTCCTCATTCTTCATATATATACAACTGGATACCAGTTATTACTCCCATGTTGTCTCTATTCTCAAAGCTCACTCCTCCTTATTCTGCCTCATTGTCCCTCCATCTCTCTTTTAAATGTTGAGGTTTCCTTTACCTCTACCTCCCAGGTAATCTCATTCATTGTCAAGGCTTTGTCTTCTGCCTGTTGGCTCCTAAATTGGTATTTCGAATTTTCTTCTAATCATCCCGTAACTTCAGCAGTTCACTGGGGCTGTTGGATATCTTCACTTGCACCTGACATTGAACAGGTACCCACAAGGGCTCATTCCCTTCTCTCCACCCTCTGCCCAACTTGCTCTCAAATCCCATCCTTCTCTTATAGCCCTCATTTCCTGTAATGGTATCACTGTCCAAACAATCACACAAACCTGAAGCTTTGGACCCATCTTAAACTCTTCCTTCATTCTCACACTTTCTTTCTTACCCATATTCTTAATGCACACACTCACTGGATCACCAAATTCATTTTGATTTTACCTTTTAAATGTCTCTGTAATCTGTTTTCTCTTTGCTGTTTCCAGCACCAAGAGGAAAGCCTAGATGATCTTGCATTTGGACTACTGTAATAACTGCACAGCCTGCAGGGAAGGCCCTTTATGACCAGATCCTCAACTATTTTTCTAGTTCTTTCCCTATCTCCTTCTCACTACTTCTCCAGTCATGCCTCCCCACCCAAACTATGATCCAGAGTCTTGGGGTTACCTACCACTTTTCCTCACACTCAGCTGGGAGCTCTTGATGGGGAGCCTTGTCCTTCTCACTTATCTCTGGGCATCCCAGTTCTCTATCCCAAAGATGGTGGCTCAGGGCTTTTTAAAGAAATGTAGTTTCAAGCATTTTTAGGCACTTTACAATTATCTCTCATCCTTTCAACAGCCCTATAAGGTTGTACCATGCTATTGCCTCCATGTAACAGTCAAGGAAGCAGACTCCAAGTGGTGGAAGAGCTTGAAAGTTTACTAGTAAGGAACTGGTAAGTGAATGAGCCAAGATTTGAACATGGTTCAGGCTGACTCTGAAGCCTGTGCTACTTCATGACACCCTGAAAACGTTCCCAATTACATCTAGACCATAGTTTCCCCTGCAAGGGAAAAAAAATGAAGCATCATCATTGTTTTAGGTTCTCAAAATGCAGCTCGGGACTTTCAGGTCCGGGTCACTGTGGGAGGTGGCAAGCACCACACTTCCAGTCTAACTTCTACCATATCCCAGCAACCCTAACACCAAACTTTTCATACTCTCATTGAACCCCAAAACACAGCCCTTTGAGGAGGGAACCTAATATCTTAAGCAGCCCTTCTCCAAGAAAAGGGAAAGTGTGAAAATGTACCTCAACACTACTTCTAATTTAATGATGTAATGGAATAGTTAGAAGCTGATACATCCTTGAGAATTGAGAGCCTCAGTTCTTTCCTCTTGAGTCTGGTTTTATTAAACAATTGATAGTATCCCACAGTATTTTGTTACCTAATGTTAACATTTAACATACACACACACAAACACAGAATGATAGCTGAGGGGAAAATTGCTTCCAAAACTATGTATCATGTAAAAAATATGTACTTCTTTCCCTTGTTACTTTCATAATGAGGTAAAAAAACGTTCCAGCCTAAGAACCCCTGAATGGCATGACAGTCCCACCTCACCAAGAATTGTCTGTTTTCCCATTTTTTAAATCAAGGGATTCCAGTAGTGAAACCGTAAGCAGTCCCTTTGAATTCTAATATTCAGAGACTATCCGTACTTTTAGGATTTTTCCACCAGGTAACCTTAAGGGAACCCACTCTACATGATCATTTTCATATCTGATATTTTAAATGGTAGTCAGTGGCGGTAGTTGGAAGTTAATTTCAAGACCATTTTAGGAAAAGAGGGCTGAATCAATGTATCAAAATGCATGCTCAAATATTATTCATACCATTCAAATACAATTTGTGCTAGCATCACCTGACTACACAGTAATAAATGCAATGTCTAATACAATTTCATTTGCACATGGACATTGTCTCATGTTCACACATGCACAAACGTGAAAATGGCTTTTTGCCTTGGACCTACAGAAATGACTATTGAAATGCCGTTAGCTGCAGGAAGCAATACAAACACAAAAAATTCAGGGTAATTATACAGGCAAATATCATCGGTAAAACTAAGTGACAAGGAAAACACCCGTTATATGTTGTCATAGCTGACACACGCATATAGTAAACAGTTGCTAGGTTCTCAGAAACTTCTGTTTACATGACCTCAAGTTCTCATGACACACCTGTCACTGGGTATCCTGGATAAGATAAAATGAGATGTGACATCGGTGCTCAACAACTGCCTGTTGAATGGATATTACATGAAACTACTTGAAAAGTAGCATTATGCCAAAGTAAAGCATTAATAATATTTCAAGTCTCGTTTTCTATCCTAAATTCGAAATGTGAATTCCAGAAGCAGTATTGAAGAGGTTCTTTTTCAATTTTTGTGAAGTTCACAGTCATAGGAAACATTCCTACTAAAATCCCACTAACAAATACACATGTTGGGAAAATAATTTATATACAACACGTTACTGATTAAACAGGGGCCCCTTGGTCAAAAACAACATGAAGAAGGCGCAATCTCAGCTTCACATTTTTCAAAATACAGACAGCTTTATATAATATACTTATTTCAAACCAATCTCAAGGGAAACCTCTGATGAGGAGGGAGCTCTAAAGAGGTTCTAGACGAAGTGGGAATCCTCAGAGTGCGCTCAGCTCTCGCTGTCTGCAGAGAAAGGCAAGAGCACAGGCCAGGGCCGCGACGCTCTGCTTCTTGAAGCCGACTCATGACTCACCTTCCCTGCTGGAGGTGGCCCGGGCCGCGGGCAGCAGGAGCGAGCAGCAGAGACAGCAGCTCAGCCAGAGCGCAGGCATGGCCGGGGCTGCGCCGGACGCCGCTGCAGGGGTCGCGGCCCGGCGCCTCGAGGCTGGCGGTTTCCACTCTGCGCTCCGTTGTGCCTTCCTTTTCCTCGATCAGGTGGTTTTATCGACTCTTCTACCTGACTCAGTCCTGACAGGAAGAGCGCTTGTGTTTCAGGGTGTGACTCACCTGTGAATCAGGAGGACCCAGCCCTCAGGAGGCAGACAAACGCGCAGCGCACAGGGAGCCGTGGAAGCGCTCGCCCAGCCGCGGGCTGCCCCCCTCGCTGCAAGGAGGGCGCACACCTGGCCCGGGCCGCGGGTGTGGTGCAGAGGCTGCGGCCCAGGGATCCTCCTGGGGGGATGTGCCAGATCCCCTGAGCCCTCCTGCTCTCATCTGGTGGACCGGGTCAGAATTCATAGAGGTAGATAGTAAACCGTCGCTTTCTCAAACTGGCAGGCCCAGTCTCAAGGGGGCAAACTCAGAAGTGTCAGCAGCCCTGGTCAGCTCTGGTCTGAAGGCATCAAGGAAGGGGCATCAGTCCCAGAGTCACTACAGGGTCCTCTCCCCCCCCTGGCCTAGGACGCACTGCTCACTGAAATACAGCAATCCTAACCCAGCCCACCCCCTCTGCTAACATCTCGTTCTCTCCCCACCATCACAGGCTGGAACGACGGCCCCTCTCTGGGGTCACCATAACTTCTGACCACCTGGGCATGCATCTCATTAACTCACCTGTTGACTAGTCAGCTTCCAGAAAAGATTGGGTCTCCCTGTCAGTGCTCCATAAATGTTCTGTCAAATTGAATAAGAAAGAGGATTCAAGATTTCATACTCGTTTTACATCGTAGAGTGTATTTCTCATGCCATTCTCTATGGGCCCATTAAAAGATGTTTGTTGAGAACAACTGTGAGTCCACTGTGTTAGTTGACATGAGTAATATAACTCTTGGTATATCCTAAATTATCCCTTTCCCTAAGGAGGCTGGTGGCAATACTTTAGAGAGGAGACTGTAAATTAAAAGGCTTTGGTTCCTACTAGAGATTTAAAAAGTACCAGAGTAAGTTTATGCATACTTATGTACACAACCTGTCCAAAACAACCACTCCTGCTTCTCATTATCAAGGTCTGCAAAGGCCCTCAATAAACAGTTGTTGACTGACTAAATGACTGAATGTTCTCTAGATTATTCTAGGGATGATGTAACACATAAGACAACTAAGAAACGTTATAGGACATTATGTAATTGTCTAAGGGTGTAAGAATTTCAGTGTACGCATTCAATCCGGACCAGTGTGGACTGACAGGGATAGCTGGGGATGGCTTTGTAGAGAAAATGGAGGTTGAGCTTTGTGTTCAGGAGTAACAGGGCTCTGACTACAGCATGGAAAAACAAAATTTCTGAAAGTTGGCTAACATGTACTCTAAAATCTTGAACAACAAAAATGAGGATTCAAAAGGAAACTCCAATTCTCTCAAACCCAAGTTGGAGTCTCTTCTACTCTACCCAGGAGTCAGAGAAATAAAATAAAGATTCTTCTCTCTCAAAACTCACAGTGTCCAATTACTGCTACAGTTTCAGTGCACAGAGATCAGACAGGATTTTCCCTTCCGGCAGCTGTGGCAAAATGGAGGCTGAAATCAGGTCCCCAAGTCTCTGTTTGTTCACATCCACCCATCAGTGTTGTGCAAGGTCCAACAACCCTGCAGAAACAAGGAACCCCTGAAAAATAAAGCCATGAGGTTAAATTTCATTTTGGTACAGATCACTATAGTTTATTATATCTCAAAACTTGGAAACAGATATTTTCATCTCCCATCATTTTTAGACAGTGATAATAATTACAGTTAACACATATACATGGCACCTACCCTTTTTCAGTCACTGTTGTAAATGCCTTATACATAATAACCCATCAATCTTCAAAACAACCCTGTGTGTGAGTTAGGTATATTATTAATGCTCCTATTTACAGATGAAAAATCAGAGGCATGGAAGGGTCAAGTAACATGCCCAAAGTCACATGGCTAATAAGTGGCAAAGCCAGCATTCAGAAACCAAGCAGTCTAGCTGCAGAGCCTGTGTTCTTAACCACTAAATTAATAAACTCTTTGGGTCAATCAAAAAAGGACCATAAAAAAAGACAAATTCACAATACTGCATGAATTCAATGTATAGTCACTGGTTATTTATCAATGGCCGTTACAACTTGATCAGATTGTAGACTGTTGGCACATACCAATAAAGCCAGGTCACAATGTAGTCTAAACAAATACGTCTGATTTTCCGAGGATGTTTGCTTTGAAAGCCGTCCCAGAGGGCACCTGGGCCAGGGGAGCAAAGGGGCAGCAGCCCCAGCATACCAGGCCAAGCAGCCTCTTTTGTGTGAACAATAGAGTATTTTAAGCCTTTTTTAAAAATGCAAATACCTTTAGGCAGGCACTCTCTAGTTTTTCTCAATTCCTACCAATTTTTGTTGCCTTATCCTGGGCCTCTTCAAACATTTATACAACCTGTGCAACTCAGGCTTGAGACCCCTGCTCTTGGTAAGCTCCTTAACCAATCTGGGAATTCTCTAATGCTCTGCTGGGGTTACGACTGCTCTAGTAGTCAAAATCCAAGACTCCAGAGCAAATTCCCTGGGGGCCAAATCCTAACATTGCCACTCAATGGTGGCAGATTACTTAGTTTTCTCTGGGCCTAATTTTCTTCATTTGTAAAATGGGGGATAAAAATAGAACGCTTAGCTTGCAGGGTTGTTAGGAAAATTAAATGAGTTAATGATCTATAAAGTGCTTAAAACAGCACCAGACACAGCACCAGTATATAAGATGCCTTCTACATGTGTAGCAATAGTAATAATTACTATTCTTCTTATTGTTATTGTCACTGACTCAGCACCAGTTTTTCCTTGTTATAATTACTAGCAAGTACCATATGGAAAAGATGGGATTCTCCCTTCAACCCTTCTACTAATTGATTATTTAATCATAATTTTAAACTTCCATTGAACTCTTGGACTAATCCAGGTTCATGTCCATACATATACTTGGAAGTTATTAATTAATTTGTATTTTTGCTACATATCTGGACATTTGTTTCACATTCAGATTTGCCTGCCTAATGTTTCAAAATTTTTGCATTTGGAACTTCACTTCAAATAAGGCAGGGTGGGATCTTATATATCAGGGAAAATGTAACAGTAAAATGGATTTGGATATATTCTTATTGATTAACTTTAATTAGCAAATGCTTTTCAAAGAGGCAACATAAACCTATTTCCTTTTCTATATTACTCAAATGAATTTTTTTTTTCAAATACCAGCAAAAATCAATTTGATACCACTGAGCAGTAAAAAGGAATGAATCATTGATACATACACATCACGGATGAGACTCAAAGACACTACGCTAAGTGAAAGAAGCCAGGCACAAAAGATCATATCCAATATGATTCCATTTATATGAAATGCTAGAAAAGGCAAACAGTGAAGGAAAGCAGACTGCTGGTTGCCCTGGGGAGGGTATTGACTGCAATGGGGAGGATATTTTTGCAGATTTAGGAAATATTCTGAAATATCATGATTGTGATATTTAAGTGTACAATTGATTGACTATAAATTAAAGCTCAATAAAATGCACAAAAATAAGAGAAAACCTCCAAAAATCTATTTGATAATTTAAATACTTCGATTCAAATGTGGAAACTCAAATCCACCTCTGGAAACACACCAAGTGTCTGTGTAAGTTGTGACAAGCCAGAGCACCAGGTCCAGCCCTGATGTCACTGCCATCTCAGGCCCTCAGGCAGAGATACCATCCAAGAATTTCAGGGGACCCCTCCTCTGGAAATCTGTCTCTTTGGGCAATTTACAAAAGAGCTGCCTTTCTGAAATGTGTGCTTAGGGGCACGAATTTCAAACCTGTCTCTGACATTTGTTCTAGGAAGTCAACACTTGGATTTTCATCTGATCTTCCCCAAAGCTGGCACAGTCACCCCGAGTGAAATCCCTGGTTCTCTGTGAGGTTTTCCACCAGAGAGCCTAAAAGGGACTCAAGCATTTCCACAGGGTGTGGCCAGGAAGGCCAAGGCCCTGGAAGTCCCCTTTGTCCATTGTTTCATTTGCTGATCAGTCATCATCCAGGAAACTTTTCTTTTTACAAAGCCGTGTAAATCATTGCACAGAACCATCATCTCTCTCACCCCAACCCCCAAATGTGATTTCAAGTGACATGTTGATTTTTGCCTTGCGTTCTGTCATTACCTTAGCTAACTTTCAGAAGGAATGTCTGGCATGTCACTC
>PVKY010011483.1:0-12020 GCA_004027775.1 Bradypus variegatus
CTAGCAATCCCGCTACTTAGTATATATCCAGAAGAACTAAAAGCCAGGGCTCAAATAAACATCTGCACACTAATGTTCATAGTTGCATTATTCATAATTGCCAAAAGATGGAAGCAACCCAAGTGTCCATCAGCTGATGAATGGATAAACAAAGTATGGTATATACATAAAATGGAATATTTTTCAGATGTAAAAAGGAATGAGTTCCTGATGCATATGACGTGGATGAACCTTGACATATTATGTACAAAAGGACAAATATTTTATGATCTAACTGATATGAACTAATTATAAGCCAGCTTATAGAGTTAGAATCTAGAATATAGGTTACTAGGCAACAGATTGGGGTTAGAGAATGAGGAGTTGATGCTTAACTTGTACTTAATTTTTATTTGGGATGATGGTAAATGTTTGGACAGAGGTGATGGCCTGCACATTAGTGTGAGTATAATCAACAGCACTGAATTATAGAGTTAAATATGGTTAAAAGAGGAATCTTTAAGATGTATATTTTACTACAATAAAAATTAAAAGATAAAACATCACAGCACAGTGAACCCTATTTAGATGATGGACTATAATTAATAGCACAAGTATAACCTTTCACGGGTTATAACAAATATATGAAAAGGTGGTAATAATAGAGTGGTATATGGGGAAAATACACCTAATGTAAATAATGGATGATAGAACTATTTTAATAATCTTTCGCCAATTGTATCAAAGGCAATTACTGTTAAAAATAATACAGTTATGAAAAACATGCTATCATCAACAGAAACAAATGTTTCAAATCAATGTAAGGGGTTGGTGGTAGGGTGGTGTATGGGAATCCTGTATCTTATGCATGATTGTTTTACACAAAACACTTCTCTAATAAAAAAAAAGAAAATGAAAAAAATGAAAAAAGGATGAGTGGGATGAAATTTGTATTCCAAATGAAACAGTCTATAGCCTTTAAAAAGAAATAATACATACATGTAGTCATTCTAGAAAACATTTGAAAAGTAAGTTTGGTGTTTAAGTTTCATCAGAGGGTGAATGTGGAAGATTTTATGAAAGTTCTCAATTTTTCACTCCCTGCTTTCCTATCAGAGGATTATGCCTCTGTATCACATTGACTTTGGGATTCTTCATATGATGTGCTTTGGCCAATGCAATGTGAGAAGACATGCTGCATGCTGTATTTGAGCAGAAGTCTTAGGTGCAGCTTTATAGTTCATTTCATCCTCTTACACTTCTGTCCCTTGCCAAAATGCCCCATAGAGGAGCTGCTCCTTTAACTTGGGTCTCAGTATGAGAAGACAAGCAAATCTGCAGTCACCCCACTGCCTGGAGCAGGACTGTAGCTGACCACTCATGTGGTAGGGGTGAAGAATGGATGTGGGTAGAAGTCACCGAGAATTTGGGTTTCCTTTTTCTGCACAATATTGGCAGAAAAATATGTCCACCACAACCAAAGAACTGAATTATCAAGATTAAAATTTCTGCATTACTATAGCAGTAGAACATCTGGATGGCTTTTCTTCACATTTAGAGGGGTCTTTGAGGTGAAAAGACAAACTACAGACTTTGTGGCTTTGAGGATATTCTCAAAAAAAAAAAAAAAAAAAACCCAAAAAACCTGAATCTGGGATTTGAGCGATCCAAGTGATTCTTGGGTACGAGAGATGAGCTTTGTGGATAAAAAAGCCTTTAGCAGAGAATCTAAATAGTTGTTTCAAATGTGAGCCCCAAACTGAAGGTACAGGGTAGATGTTCCAAATAGAATATGTTGATTTTCTGTCAAGCTGCACCTAGAATGTGAAACTCCAGAAAGCTTTTTCCTGAATGAATAGCAGAATTTTTTTTTTAAAGATCAGGAAAACCAACTAGTACTGGATTAAAAGAGAACAGAACCTGCATACTGAACTTTAAACTTTAATATCATATTGCTCCATGAAAGATTTATGGTCAAGTTTCTTGTAGTATTTTTTTTCAGTAGAGGTCACTAAGTATCTTAGATCAGAAAAGTTCTCAAAACATCTAGGGCTTAAAAAGGTTAACAGGGAAATGGTGCTTTTGTAATAGACTGTGGAGATGTTCAGCTTATGAGAAAACAACTTATTCTTTTCACTGGGTTCTGGGAAAATGAAAAGTACTTATAAAAGGGGTAACTCTTACCCAGAATCTGATTCAAAACAGGGCACGAAGGCAAAGAAGAATGACTGATATTCCTATATACTCTTCTCTCCCTGTTTTGAGTTTTCCATCTTACTGCCAACTGGTATAGACCAAGGGGCAATGAAATCAGTCCTGTGATCAATTTGATCTTGATTTGCAGGGAGCATTGCAACACTCAGTCCATCTAATTGCCACTGCTGACCTAATGATTGATTAAGGAAGAGCGGGTTCCCAATTTCTGAAAAGTTCTAAAAGAAAACAAAGGTGATGGGGGACAGGAAACCCTTGGTAAGTGAAAAGATCTTCATTATTAAAATATTTATATTCTGGAATGGGATCTGATGCTGACCTTGCCAATAAGCCCTAAAAATAGATTTAGTAACAGATCTTAGACATCATCTCTTTCTCCATTTTCCAAGGTCATAGCCATGACTGACCTAAAAAGTCTAAGCATCTATTGCCTGAAAAGTGATAGCAATTGGATTTTAGAGGGTGCTTTCAATTTTAAACAAAATGTTTGGCATGCCATTGTCAGATATTTCTTCTTAAGTCCCACTTTTTTTTTCATGTACTGGGTCATTTTTTTTTTTTTTTGCAAAGTCGTCTTAGAATGATCTTTGTGGTACTAAGTAGAATTTCATTGCTGAAAGGAACCTTAGAATTCATTTGATGTCCCCTTTCCCTTACCATCAATTCTAGAGATGAGAAAATGGAGCCCTGAGAGTCTGCCAGAACTGGCCAGTGTCTCACAGTTAGGTAGAGACAGCTGCGCTAAATCCCAAGTGTCTTGTATTCTATTGCATTCTCCCATGTTGCCTTAAATTAGTTTAGGATCAAAACACTTAGCCCTTTAATTCATTTAGGGTCTTTTGGGCACTGTTACATGGTCCAACTATTCTGTTGCTTTCTCTTTTATAGATCTAACATTCACTGAGACAGTCTGGGAAGAGTGGGTCTCACTACTGCCCCTTTGTGGCAAGATGATAAAAACATTTTTAATAGTGAAGTTTGAGATTTGAGCGTTCAGTGATTCTAATTCTATGCTGCCGATTACACTTCTTCTACTAGTCATTTAGCACATATGAATCATGTTACAGTTTCAAAATACTTTTCTATCAATAGCAACTTCTTAGCGTGAATCAGTCTAGTTTTATTATTTCCTCCTACCCAAAGCAGGTTTCCTGGTCACATCATATTGACTGAATGCACTGAGTTGCCAAGATGTTCAGCTGCCTGAACTCCTGAAGTCTACATCATGCCAGCCAAAAGCTTTGGATTAAGATTATAAAGAGTTTAAACTTTGGGGTTCCTGGTAGCTGGAGGCAAGTTTAGGGGTGGACAATGGAGGGAACTGAAAAGGGGTAGAAGGGCTCTTTGCACTTTTTGATGGCAAGTCGAGTTTACAAGTATCCAAGGTCAGCCCCGGTTCCAAGAGTCTTGGGAGACCATGCTCCATCATGGAAATGATGGAGCAGGATAGGATGAGTGTGTGAAGGGCCATTAGTAGGGTACCATTCATCTCTGACTGACCCCTAACTTCAAGCAGCTCAGATTTTCAGGGGAAGTTCAAGGGAGCACTCTGGATCAGGAACACACCAACACTGGGCTGTTGCTCCATGCTGTTGACAAGAATGGACACCCTGAGTGTGTGCTCCTTGGCAGAGGGATTCTGAGCACAAGCCCAGAGGCAATTCCAAATCTGGAATAAGAATAAGACTCTCCTTTGGGGATGACTCAAATAGAAAAGCTCTTTGAATCACAACATTTGAACCTGAGTCACTGGCAGTCTTTTTTTTTTTTTCCTATAAAGGCAATTTAAGCACTGACGTCTAAATGAGGCTTTTTGATTCTCAGCCCTCCCCTTTCTGCAACCTTCCATCTCAAACTCTCATGAGAACAGTAAGATCTCTTTTAGGTGTTAATATTAAAGAAAGACCACTTCACACTAGCAGGTTTTGGGGGATTTGAGAGCTTGGAAGAGTCACTAGAAATTACTGCCAGTTCATCCTATTAAGTTATCTCTGCTCCCAGGATGCATGGCCTGTCATGGGGCCCATATATCTGATTAACCTCACATTTCTTCTTCTTTTCACTTTTAAACTTTTCTGATTTACCAGCAACTTTAAGAGAGTTAAGACAAATGATATCCAACAGAAGTTCTGACCTTCCAAAGCCACCAATGCACTAAAGGATGCATCATCACAAATATTTTTAGAGACTTGCAAGTGTTATATTGTGCCATCCCATATTTAGGTCTTCTCCCCTTCCTCTCCCAAATCCCTTGACTTTTTAAAGGACTTCTGAGAGACTAGAACCATCCTTGCTAGATTTTTTTATTCACCTAAACTTACATGTCTCATGCTAACTCTTTAATTCTGTCCCCTGTTGATTTTTAAAGCCCTGACTAATGGACCTCAAATTGTAATGCCTAAATTTCATGCCTCTAGGATAAACTGAACGTAACATAACAAACACTCACCCTTTTAAATTCTTTCCCAGTTTAAGCAGTAGCCCCCTCATTGTCTTGGGCAACCCACAAGCCTATTTCCACTCCCTCCTTTTCCTGCCTCATAGGATCTCAAATCCTTGGGTTATCAGATGAGGAGAGGTGAGGAGATGGTCAGTCTTCTTTTCTTTGGGTATGAGCCTTTTCCATATAATACCTATTTATGTAGCTAAATACCTATTGGAGCTTTCCTCCTTAAAACTTTTTCCCCCCAGACAAAGCCATCTTAAGCTCCGTTACCCCTTCCTAGTAGTTTGCTATTCTACCTGGTAGCTCAGGCCTCTCACTACTCTGGTAAGGGAGAGAGCAGATAGAATACAATAACAAGATAATCTTGAAAGCTTACATCTCTTTTTGAACTATAATAAAATATGCAAGTAAGTGTAGACTTAAGGGTTGAATTCGAACAATTCTGTTCTTTCTGCTCAGAGAATTCAGCCATCGTGTGGTTCAAAATGGTTTGTTACAAAAATCTGCTGTTGTCATTGAGCAGTCTGGTTTCTTTGCTTGGGGTGGAGGGGGATTGGGTGACTTGTATATTTCTTTACATCAGAGTCAGAAGGAACAAAAAAAAATGTAACCAATGGAAATAGAGAAATGGAGTTTAAATGGTAAGGACTATTAAAAGAACAATAAAAAGATTGAAAGAAGGATGAAATTAAGCTAAGAAAAAAGTTGGGTGTACAACAGCAATGCCACATGAAAACGTGGGGATTTTACCCTGCTACACAAACTCTCTGGTTAACTGGAGCTTTGGGTTGTAGAGGAGGTGGAAATACCTGGGCAATTAAAATTATCATCTGCCGTCCTCCTCTTTGTATCCTAGCACCCAGCACAGTGCTTGAGCACATAGCAGCTGCCAATGAATCCTTGTGTAATAATGTAACTACCCAATGTTTCCAAACAAACTATACATTCTGCGGCAGACACTTTCATGCACGCACAAGCCCCATCTCTGGCAGGATTTGTAGGAAAAATGACGGGCCTTAAAGGACAGTATGGGGCACCGATTGGCTACTGTTCATTTGACAGCACAAGGGAAAGAACTCAGAGGAAATAAGCTCAGTTGAGCCCGTGCAGACCGCCCTTGAGGTTTGCCTTACATTACTGCCTGCAGGGTTCCTGCCCAACTTCTCCTGTCTCCTCCTAGACCAGAGACAACAGAGTTCTGTTGTCTGCCAGGGGCAGTTCTGCGGTTAAGAGAGAAGTCTGTTGGGGGCAGTGCATCTCCGCTCGGTAGGTGTCTCTCTACCGCACCTGCCGTTGCTCCTAGCGCCTCTGCAAAGATGCGGGGGTCGAAGCACGTTGCTGTGCGGCGCTAATATGCTCCCAGAATCAGCGTCTCGCGTCGGGCTCCTAACACCAACCGGGATCCTGGGGTTGCTTCTAGGATCTCTTTGGGTGATCCCACCTCTTCCTTGGATTCCCCTCTCCCCAACTCCAGGTCCGCGCCCGCCACTTGAGGGGCGTCCCGGGGTCGCTGCTGCTACCCGCGCCCCTGAGCGCGGCGCGGCCGGGCGGTGGGTGGGAAGTGGAGTGTGTGTGTGTGGGGGGCGCTCTGGGCTTGCGCGCCAAGCTGCCCCGCGCGGGAGTCACCACCTTTAGCTGCAGCAGGCTGCAGCGGCAGCGGGAAGAGGGGTGGCGGGTTGTGAGGAGGGCTGGAGCCGGAGCCCGGAGGGAGGTAGGGAGGGAGAAAAGGAGGGGGGCCGAGAGGCTGTGCCAGGCAAGCCCGAGGGGTGCTCCGCGCTCCCCCGCCCTCCTTCCGGGAGCGAGGATGCAGACTCTGAAACTGGCGCTGCTGGGCTGAGGCGGAGACTGGGGAGTTGCAGCGCGCGCGGCTCGGTGTGTCTCCTGTGCGCGGAGAGGCGGGGGGGGGGAGGAGGAGGACGAGGACGAGTAGGAGGAGGAGGGGGAGAATGCCCGGAGCCGCCGCCGCCGCCGCCGCCGCGATGCTCCCGGCTCAGGAGGCTGCCAAGCTGTACCACACCAACTATGTGCGGAACTCGCGGGCCATCGGCGTGCTGTGGGCCATCTTCACCATCTGCTTTGCCATCGTCAATGTGGTGTGCTTTATTCAGCCTTACTGGATCGGCGACGGCGTGGACACCCCGCAAGCTGGCTATTTTGGGCTGTTCCACTACTGCATCGGCAACGGCTTCTCCCGGGAGCTGACCTGCAGGGGCAGCTTCACGGACTTTTCCACGCTGCCCTCTGGCGCCTTCAAAGCCGCCTCCTTCTTCATCGGCCTCTCCATGATGCTCATCATCGCCTGCATCATCTGCTTTACCCTCTTTTTCTTCTGCAACACGGCCACCGTGTACAAGATCTGTGCTTGGATGCAGCTCACCTCCGGTGAGTGCTCGCTCACCTCCGCGGAGGCAGGGGTACTCCGGGGCGTCCGACACGGGAGGGGCCGGCGTGGGAGGGACAGGGGCTGTGCGTGCAGCTCTGTGCAGAGCAACTTAATCGGCTCAGGCGTGGAGATGTGGGGGGCGGGAACCCTGGGAGGCCGGAAGCCCCGGGGTTCCCCTGTCCCGGAACTGGCGCCTGGTCCTAGGGCATTCATGAGCCTCACAAGTGCGAGGGACGCACCGGAGGCAGGGCAGTTGTTGGGCCGAGTCCTCTCAAAACTCACGATGGTGGTGTGTGTGTGTGGAGGGGCGGTTTAGGAAGTGGCCTCTTAGACGTACGTGGAGGGGTGTGCTGAGGAACTAAGGAGGGACTGACACAGTGAGGTGAAAAGCGGATTTGGAGACACTGTATAGGAAGTAGTAGTCAGTCTGCTGTGGCCCTCGCTGGAACTGTTCTGTCTGTGCTCAGTGGGGGTGGGGGGGTGGCTGGAGTGGAATTGTTTCTTTCTGTCCCTGCCAGTTACAGAAATTTTATCCTTCTGGAGATGATAATTCTGTTTTCAGCTTCACCCTTTTAAAAACATTGTAGCTTAGAACGTGCCTTAGCAATTCCCCAATGCCAAGTCTTCAGTTTGCTTCCTAGTCAGAGCAAAGGTCCTTCCATTTCATCTTTTTTAAAACAGACAAGTCTTTAGGGAATCAAGATTCTTAAGATCTCAGTTTTGCAAAGTGTCTTTAGAGAGGTGAGCAGAGAGGAAAATCTTTTTTCTTAGCATCCCTCTTTGCTCTTTTCCTGCAGACAAGAGATTCTGGATAGCTGGAGAAAAGATATATGAAAGTACTTTTTTTTCTGAGATTCAAAGTTACTTTTAACCAGAAAAATTGGGGGTGAGTGGGTGGGTAAGTTTGCATTTCCTGGTGGCTTTGAAACAAAACTGACTACTTTTCCACCTCCTTAATGATGATTCTCGCCCTGCCAGCCGCCTTGGGTGCTCTGCCATTTGAAGCCTTGATAACCTGTTGTTGGGGTGCTTTGATTTTATAGGTGGTCAGGTTGTGGAAAAAGGGTTTAGAATGTCTGTCTCAAGCAGCCAGACTTACTCATTTGTGTTTTATTTTACTGATTCTTTCAAGATGTTAGTTTCAAGATTTTGTAGTTTATCCTATGCCTGGGAAGGTTTTTGGGGGAGTAGGATTTAATTTCTGAGTTTATCAGAGTGTTGTATGGTGATTAAGTTTTTCGAGTTGCTGGGCGGACCCATTAAGGTTCATCATCTTATATGGCTAGTTTAACAAAAGAAAAGAGAAGTTTGTGGGAGACCAAACTTGTGTAGAAGTGCTTGCTTTGTATTAAATGTGTCTCAGCTGGTTTTGATTTGCTAAGTACTGTGAAAGGCAAGAAGTACGTTTGAGTGGAGACCTACGCCCTCACACATACCATTATCTTCCTGAAGACTTGAGAGTTCTTCTTTTCCTTTTTCCAGCCCCAACTTCTCCACACACCACTTCCCTCTATGTTTTTATTATAATATTAACTTTTCTGTTGGTTTCAAGAGCAGAGTAATTTTGAAATTTGGGATAAATTCAAGTACCATGGTTGTTCTTGACATTTAGCTTGACTTGAAGAGAACAGGACATGCAGGATGCAGGTGTTTTAGAAAGACTCAACCTTGCTCAGCTAATTTTAATTTTTCTAAGTAAAATGACCTATTTAGACCGGTGATTCAAATTAGATTGTTTTTCAGAGGTCTGGAAGTGATTTGCAGGTGCTTTCACAGCAACGTGTTCTTAGATACTTCATTTTTATGAGATTTTTGTACTCAGTTTTTTTAAAACTAAGTTGTAAAGGGAGAAAAAAATATCTTTGAGAAAGAATTACTAGCTTTGAAGTTAATGCAAACTACAATTATTACATTCTTTTCTTTCTTCTTCCTGGAATAGAATGCACAAAAATCCCTTAAAATAAAAAAAAAATCATTTATTCTGGGTGTAGTGAAATACAATGTCATGTTTTTAGTAATTTGATGTAAATATGTTATCCTGTTTTCCATATGTCTGTGTAAAATGTGGTGATAGCCTTTGTACTAAAGAAGATACGAAGACATTCACTTACTTTTTAAAACAATTCCATATCCTTAAGCTCAAGGCATTCTTTTAAAACATTTATTTGCAATTTATTTGGTATTTGATTTCCAGATAAATCATAGAGGTATATGTTTATATATTAATGAAGTGTGTTAATAAAAGAAGAATGGATCATGACAGGTCAAATAAGAATCAAGGTGATTATGCTCACAGATTTTTAAGGAATGGGATATATAAGATATTTCTGAAGAATGTCTACATTTAATATGGTTTTTAGATTTGTTCTTTTTAGTCTGTGACATAAGAAATTTAACTTAATGTATTGTAAGTTACCTTGAAAGTTTAGTTTCTAGACTTGAGACTATTCCTCTTTAATGTTAAGTAGCCTTTCCATAATTATAGTTAGACTGTAATTGGCTAAATATGAAAGATGAGACACTGTACCATTTTCTTATTACGGGATGGCTAACCCTTGTTGGGAGTCAACTGACTAACTTGTGTATTTGGTTATCTAAGCATTTTAATAGAGTAACATTGTAAATCTAAGTTATAGCTAGATAGAATATAAAGTCCTATATGAAATGACATACTAAGATGAAGAAGCAGGAAACTTCCTTGTGGCAATACACCATCAAGAATTACTCTTTTTTTTTTTTATTCTGAACGATGCACCAGAAAAATATCCAATTTATTGGACCTGAAAATGATGTTGCTCTTCTATCTAGATGTGTGGAATTAATGGTGCTATTCTGAATACCTTGCCCTCTCTTTCCCCTCTAAATCATTATCAGCCTCAGTAGGGTGAAACTAGGAAACACAGAATTAGAAGCTAATATGTCATACTGCTTCTGGATTTAATAGTATACTCATAGACCATGACTGATGGAAAGACTGAAGACACAGAAATAATACATAAATGAATAACAGAGGTGCAAAATTTCCCAAATCTATAGAGAGACAACTTGACTTCCTTCTTTCTGTGTGATTTCTCTAACACTAAAAGGAAAGAGGTACATCTTTAATTGGTCAAGCACCGTCATAAAATGCAGAATTTTTAAAAGTCCAGATGAAAAGGAAATTTTGTCCTCTGAGAATTTTATTCTCGGCTTCCATGTTCTTGTACTTTAAATTGATACTTCATTCTGCTTTCCATTCTAATAGCTAAATCACATAAGAATGTTTTGCTTTGTTTTGTTTGTTTTCCTGACTATAAGCCATGCCTTGAATTGTTTCCAGAAGCGTATGTGTTAACCATGATAGGCCAAAGAAATACTTTCTTTTTTAAATTAAGCTGAGGTATCTCAGTGGAATCAAAGGGTATTGTGGACATCTGCTATAGATGTCTTGTTTGAGGGCAGCAGATGAGGAGGTGATTGCCTTCATCTGTGAAGAGGCGGCACCTGATCCAGTTGGAGTTAGTTATTCAGGGGGGGAATAAGAACAAGAGAAGGGAGGGTGTATTCCCCAGACTTTTCTCATCTCTCGTAATTCTGAGTGTACCAACAAGAAGGGCCACCAGGATGGCAAGACTCGATGACAAGGTCAAGGGCTGAATTGCTTAGTCACTTTCCCTAGTAGGTTCCCAGCCATAGTTCTCCTCAGCTCTGCTTTGAGGGCTTGCTTTCTTAAATTTTACACTTTTAGGTGAGATGAGAATCACCAGAGGTAACCACTGCATTTCCTAGCTTGAAAGAAGAGCCTGTGCAATGTTATTCTATCCTATCTCATGGTACCCTGCTCTTTCTTATAGCATGCATTGGCATTTGAAATTAGAAATGTGTTTGTGCATTTGCCTGCATAATGTCTGTCTTCTCTTGAAAACTGGAAGTTCCATAAAGCCATGTTTTTTTATTCATGTAGCACGGAGGTCAGGAGCATGGTCGGTGGAGCCAAAAAACACGGCTTTGACTTACTGACTATGTGACTTAGGGGATTAACCTCTCTGCACTTCAGTTGCTCATCTGCAAAGTTTGTATGTAATTGTACCTACTTCAGGAGACTGACACAGAATTAAATGAGTTAATTTATATACTTACAACTGTGTCTGGTGTGTAGTAAGCAATCACTACGTAAGTGTTAACTGTGGTTGCTATTGTGTTGTTATTGTTGCTGTATCCTGACACACAGTATATGAATATGTTGGGCACATAGTAGGAAATCAGTAAATGTTTGAGTGAAGTGTTAACTGTGGTTGCTATTGTGTTGTTATTGTTGCTGTATCCTGACACACAGTATATGAATATGTTGGGCACATAGTAGGAAATCAGTAAATGTTTGAGTGAATGAAAAAAATGACGGGGATGAAGGATGAAATAAGTGATTTTAAATATCCTAATGCATGGTGAAAAGTGAATGCCACATGCTCTGAAAGCCGCGATGCTCATCTCTCACAGTGGTTTGTGGCATTGGCTATGACCACCAAAAGAAGACTTCCAGATTCTTTGACGGCAGTGGTTGCGGCTTAACAGCCTAAGTCCTGCTGAGCCTTTTCCCACATGGAGGCTTTTTCTGATGCATCAGTAACAATCTTTATTACACACTGGGAGATAATCAATGGTAGCATAGGTTCCACAACTTTTCCCTTAGCATTTAGCTTCTCATAAGAAAATCACATCCTTCAGAAGTGAGGTTTTCTGTAAGAATCTTGAGGTCAGGACTTCATCCATGAAGAGGGGATTGGATTTCTTTAGGCACCTTCAGGAGCGATAAGGACAGGAGAAGAGGAGGCTATGTTTTCCAGGTTTTCCCATCTCTTCTTATCAGGCATCAGTACAGATGTGCTCTTCTTGGAACTGCCAGGGAGCCTGCCAAGCCTGCTCATCTGGGGCTGCCCTGTGGTCCAGGGCTCTGACGGGAGTGCTCTGAAGAGGGGACAGGGCTGGTAGTGCAAACGCAGGCTCAGCGTCCAGGGCAGT